>WSFP011494630.1:0-14456 GCA_009831015.1 Picea engelmannii
TTGTTCTCCCAACAGTGATGATGGGTCCATTACAAAAAATAACAAGTATTTAAAGACCACAGGGTAAAACATCCCTGTGGGAATTATCAAAACAATTTACAAAAAATCTGGGAATAATCTCCCAAGTCCCTATTTCTGAATAAAGCTAACAGCCTATAACAAAACTATATCACAAAAGTATCTCCTGAAATGCCGCAACATATCCAATTGGTCATTGAAATTTGTATGCACTTGAAAGTGGACAAGAATAGACAAGTTTAGATGACATTTTATTTGTAAAACTAACAAAAATCTAAATTTTAAGACTAGCTACAGAATCTTACGATTTTGTAGCTGGTCTAATTTGAAAACAGAATCATTTTAAAATCAATCCAAAACTTAACAGAATTATATTCGACCTATTAAACCAAATCATTAATTGCTAATTGAAAACAAAACGAATCATTTAAACCAAAACTTCTATGCTAATTGAGAGAAAATGAAATCGTGTTTGAATCTATTTCAATCGAAACAGACCTTAAACGAATATCAAACAAATTTCTGGTAAGAATTCAATATAGACAATTGTTTTTTTTAAATCCAAACCAACAGAGCCGTATCAAATCTACCTTTGATACCAATCCAACTCATGCTAATTCAAGGCACGCCGCAATCATTTTCAAATCAAATCAAACAGGAATGAATTGAACTAACTCGGGGGTCGACACAGTCGTTATGCAAAACCGTATCAATCAAAACATAGCTACACGATTCTAGCAAACAAATATTTTATACATGTCAAATGAAATCATAATCCAAATGAAAATATTTATTCAAAACGAAACATAATCGTTTCTGGTAAATCGAAGTCAACAGGATTATTTTGAATTTATTAAAAACAAACAGAACTAACCGAAAGAAAACCCAATCAACTACCCTGATTCAAACGTGCAAAATTGTTTCAAAGGCAAACCAAACAGAATCGAAAACAAAGAAATCATTTATACTAATCTAAGAACAAGAAAATCGCATTAACCAAATCATAGCTGTGTCCGATTTTAGTAAACAAATCTTCTGTACATGATTCATAACAATATCATTTTGGTAAAACGAAAATAACAGAGTCGTTTTGAATCTATTAAAAACGAACAGAGCTAATTGAAGACAAAACCCAATCGGTTATATTAATTCAACCAACTCATAAAACAAGATAGATGTTGAAATACATACCTGGGCAGTAAGAAAATGCTTCGATCATGATAATTTTGAATTGACAAAGGTCGTTGCTGCCTCGACATTTCTGAAGACAATTGAACCAATGGTCTTTTGTTTTTTCTCATTGACTTGAAGCCTGTCTCTCTCTTTTGACATCACTGTAACTCGTTCCTCTAACGATTTGACCTTAGATTGCAACAGGGGAACATCGGTGTAATAAAGTTCAATCCATTCATTACATTGAGCACACGGTGATTGATCCGACATCACAGGCAAGGGTTCTTTCAAGTTACCAGGGGTTTGACTGTGAAGCCCAATTCCCGGGAATTTAGGATCATTCTTGAGGCACGGAGGTAAGTTGGAGACATAGTCATAGGTTTCCATAGAGCATAGGCCATGAGAATAGGGATACTCCTCAGTCAAGAAACGTTTAATTTTAGAGTCCGAGTCCTCGCTCAGCACTATTGGCTTCTGGTCAACATTTTGCTTGGGTTTTTTCCTAGCACATCTGGATATCCATCGTGCATTTTTATTCCCTTTACTGTTGAAACTAGTATCACCCTTACCTTTCTTCTTCGCAGGATTCTTAGAGGTCTTAGTATCGTCTTTAGCACACAGGTCGGCCATGGTATCGAGTAGGTCAAGGTCGGGGAAATTTGTGGGTTTGACAGGGGGTAGAAGGATATGAAGTGGCACGGCTGGCCCAACCAGAGTCTCGGCAACCACAACCTTGTCGACTTGAGAAGACTTGGGAGTGGCAAAGCCATTCCTTAATAGGAAGGCTTGCCAACTATCACCACTAAGGCTTAAATGGTGGACGATGATGAGTTTGATCAAGCAGTGATGGAAAAGGCTGCTATCAGCCTTCTCACACTTGAATCTTTTGGACATATTGTACAGACTACGTAAAAGATAATGTGGGATATTCAGAGGGTAGCCTATAAAATTCATCAATAACCGAAGATGATACAGAAATACCAATCCATAACGACCTTCACAGGTCACAAACTTCTTAACAATTGCCAAAAGGTCATGCCACCTGGGTTTGAGGGAAGCAACAAGAATACCTCTATCACAACTCACAATCTTCCTTGATGTGAATAGGAGTGACCACGACACCTCGTCTACTTTGGAATTCTTAAACCACCTTTGCCCTGTGGCTGGTAAGCCTGTAGCCAAACTTAGGAATTCCTCATTTAGCTCAAGCTGTATGTCTCCGACCTTAGCCCTGTAACCGTTGAAGGTGAGGGAAAATTGTTGGGCAACCGAAAGGTTAAAACCCTCAAATATCTGGATAAACACCAACCAGCCACTATTTTCCAAATCTTCACGGGCATTGTCAAAAAGCAAGAGTGTTTGGATGCCATTAGGCTCTATACGCACCAGAGGTGCCATAGGCTAGGGCACACAGTGAACAGAGTAAACGCACAAGGGTTTGTTCAGGGTAAACGCCGTATCAAATAGCTCACAGACTTCCCCGAAACCAACAGAGGTGACCCGGGATAGGAGGCAAGCATTAATGCCAAATTGTGCGGGGGTGGTGGAACTAGATCAGCCCATGCAAAACAGTCATATCCAAATGTACAACCGACAACGCATATGGTGATTCAAATCACTATTGCAATGTGTTAAAATCAAATTCCATTCAAACAATTAATGAAAACTATGGTGATTCGACCCAAATATTTTACACGAGCAATAATATTTGCATGGTTTTAAAATCAAAACAATTGTTTCGGAATCAACACCAAGGGTTCGATCATAACAAATATATGTTGTATGAAATGATTGCACCAAGGGTCTAATCCATAATGTCAATGTGTTTTCATGAAACCAATGTTCCAAGGAATTTGATCAAAGTACATCAAACCACCAATAAATCAACGATTGAATCACAATCATTAGAAAATCATCACAGTCTCATAAAAATTGAAATCATATTAATAACAAAAATGCCAAATGAGTAAAGATTTTGGTGTCTTGTCAACTGTGCGACTATAATTAAATTGGAAATGCAATGAACACATAGACAAGAGTGACCATAATAATCCAGTGATGATTTTAATGTGACTTCGAAATCAAAGTTTTCATGCTTGCAGTAGTGAAAATGAGAACAAGGCAGGTGTGCAAATGCGCAAAATAATAGTGTTTTTTTATTCAAAAACTTGCGATGAAAATCAAGGGTTCCAAAACACTTGTGTAGGCACCTTATAGAGATAGGATAAAAAAGTGAGATGGATGCCAACAATGGCGACACACTGGTAGAAGCAGTTATCTCTGCCAAAAGAAAAAGTTCAGATTATGATAATGAGAAAAGTTCTAACTCAAAAACAACAACCAAAGAATCGTTTAAACATCATCATTAATCAAATATCCCAGCAGTGCTTAAAGGATGAAAACTGATAACAGTCATAAGACAAGCAAGCCACGATATTAAAGATAAAATCCCCAATACTGTTGACAGAGCCACTGCTGCCAACAGGCGTCCATAACCTCGACAGGGTTTCCATTTAACCCACTCTGACACCTGTATCCTGCCAAGAAGTTCTAGATCAGGATAAAGGACATTTTAAGGTCAAGTTATCTCATATTTGCAAATTTTCATATACCCGACATTGCTTTGCTGCCCGCGGGCCTGTTTAGTACCCCGACGAAGTTGTCTTGGCATCATGCATGCATTTACCCGCTGCCAGCAGACCTGTTCAGCATCCCGGCGGGTTTACAAGCACTTCCCACAGCTCTTTTATGTTTTAATTTTTTAAAGATATATGATTAAGCGGGGTGACGCTGAAAATTATGATATTTTAACATATTTTACAGACCTCAACATAATTTTTTAAGACTGTCCTTCATTAAGATCCACAGATGGTTTGTTTACAAAACCAACCTTCTAAGGCAGGGAGACATCTTTCGATTTATTCCCTTAAGGAACAGGGACAACGTAAAAAGATAATAGATGATCGTGACAGGCTTTCCTCACAGATCGAAATCAGTTAACTTCTTCCAATCAACAGTCCTTGTTCAACACATATGTAAATTTCAAAAGTATATAATTGATGTTTAGACAATTTTTTAGCAGTCATTTCAGTGAAATAATTTTCTTTTTTCTTTGTCTGAACAGTTCTAAATGCAGGTATGTGTATTTTAAAAAATAAAAGCTGATAAGTACAAGGGGAAAAATCAAAACCAAAACAGTAAAAGAAAAGAAAACAAAAGAAAAATATTTACATAGTATACAAAGGGTTGTCATCGATCGAAATATCTTTTCAGAGCTTGGCCATTCACCGGATAGGTGTCAGGCTGTCCCTCTAGATTCTGTAACCGGAAAGAGCTCAGACCCAATTTCTCAGCAATTAAAAATGGTCCAAGCCATAAGTTATGAAATTTCGTATGCTCTCCCTTCCCCTCATGCGGTTTGTCCCACTTCAAAAGAAGGTCACCTACTTCGAAGTTCCTATCAGAGGTAGAGTTGGAATCAAACCAGCTTTTGACCACTAGCTGATGATGATCTAACTTACGTTTAGCTTGAGCTCTTACCTCTTCTAGTTTCATTAAATCGTTAATTCGGTTTTCCAAAGGGGGGGAATCTTCTTATGGTATTTTTTGCGATAACTGTAGTGAGGGAAGAAGAATGTGTGGTGGCAGAATTGCTTCTCTGCCATAGACCAGAAAAAAGGGAGAGTTACCGACAACAGTCTTTGGTGTTACCCTATCATCCTAGATTGCGTTTAACAGTGCATTATGCCAATTTTTGTGATTCTCGGATACCGTTCTCTTGATAATTTTAATCAAATTCTTATTTGTTGATTCTGCCAATCTATTTCCTTGAGGGTAGTAGCTGGCCGAATACTTCAATTTAGTTCCTTTTTCTAGAGAGAATTCGCTCATCTCAAGAGACGAAAAATAAGAAGCGTTATCGAATACTAAACAACCAGGGATACCAAAATGAGTAATAATATTTGAATTTAGAAAAGCGATTACCTGACTGGTATTGATAGTTCTTAGTGCGGTAGCTTCAGAACATTTGGTGAAATAATCTATGGCTGTTATGATAAACTTATGCTGTTGTGAGGATGACAGATTGATTGGACCTATAATATGAAAGCCCCACTGCTGAAAAGGGGAGTCTACTGAAACAGGCTGCAAAGGAAAGGTTGGTTTCTGTATGCGCTCGGATGATTTTTGACAAATAATACACTTACAACACAAGGCATGGGCGTCTCTAAAAAGTGTGGGCCAGTAATAACCGGCTCTCAAAACTTTATGGGCAGTGGTGTCACCACCAAAATGCCCACCAACTTTTCCTGCATGCAATTCTAGTAAGACTTTTTCTGCCTCATCTTTCTCAAGACAACGCATTAGAGCTCCATCAAAATTTTGACGAAACAGAATGCCATTAATCAACTGAAATGATGTATATTTTAATCTTAATGATCTTTTTTTGGTGGGGTCCAGGTGACGGGGGGCTGATCCATGTTCAAGACAGAATTTTATATCATCATACCAGGGACTGACAGAGTTTTGTGCACAACATATTGCATTTTGATTGTGTTGTTCTAGGTTTGACCCATCGCTCTCTTCTTGCTGTCTTGCTGCTAAGTCAATGACTAACTTGCATAACCCTTGGCCTCTCACTATCTGAGCTGGGGTAATTTCTATGTCATACACTTGCAAGGAAGTAACCGAGTTCGCCCTTTTTTCGCCTAACTCTTTCTTCACTAACAGATTCCTGACGGCTGGGTAAGGAACAATAATTTTCATCCTAGATTTCAAAAGATAATATCAGAAGTTGAATGCTTTGAAAATAGTGTAGGCTTGTTGATATACCGCTGGGTAATTAAGTTCCGCACCTTTGAAAGCGGAGCTCATAAAAGCAATGGGTACTTCATTGTTTTCAGGGTTCTTTTGAGTTAGGATGGCAACGTAAGAGCGGTCAGAAGCAAATGTGTAAAGTGTGAAGTCTTGCGAAAAGTCAAGGCTCATGAGAGAAGGAGCGTCTATTATGGCTTTTTTTATTGAATTGAAAGATTGATTTTCTAAGGGTCCCCAATGATATTGTGTGTCTTTCTTAATTAAATTATGTAAGGGTCTGACCATTTCGGAGAAACTGGGGACGAATCTCCTGACAAAGTTTATCTGGCCTAAGAAAGATTGCATAGCCTTTTTGGAGGAGGGAGGAGGAAGTTTCAAGATGACTTGTGTCCTTTCATGGTTGATAATCATCCCTTTGCTTGACACAATGAATCCTAAGAGTTTACCTTGTTCTACTGCAAAAATGGATTTTTTAGGATTTAAGGAAATGTCGTTTTTACGACATCACTGTAGAATGACTCTTAAATGAGCTAGATGATCAATTTTGTTTTTTGAAAATATAGTAACATTATCTAAGTAAACTACGACGAAATTATTGATTAAGCCTCGGAAAGCAATGTCCATCGCTCTCTAGAAAGTGGCACCGGCATTAATCAGTCCAAAGGGAATTTTTCGATAAGCGTAGGTTCCCCATGGAGTGTGAAAAGTAGTTTTAAGTTGGTTTGGAGGAGACATCAGGACTTGGTTGTACCCTAAAAAACCATCCAATAAGGATAGCCTCTCAGAACCAGATACCTGTTGAAGGATCTGTTCCATGGGTGGGACAGGGTAGTTGTCTTTATTAGACGCTCTATTAAGGTTTCGGAAATCGACGCAAAGTCGGATTTCCCCACTTTTCTTCTAGACAGGGACAATGTTAGAAACCCATTGAGTGTTCCTAACAGGGAAAATTATCTTAGCATTCAGGAGTTTATTTAATTCTTTTTTAACGGTCAGTTCGAGCTTAGGGTGCATTTTTCTTAATTTTTGGGGTTTCATGGGAATGACGTGTTGTATGATGTTAGGGTCAAAAGTTTTAAGTTCATCATACGTCCACACAAAAACATCTTTAAATTCTTTAAACAATTTAATAAATGTGGCTTTTTCCTGTTCAGAACACCCTACCCCTAAATTAATGCACTGTGGATTGTCATTAGTTCCTAAGTTGACTTTTTCATACAATAACGAGGAACTATTGGTTTTACAGTTGACCAATTTTTTGAATTTATCTTGAAGATCATAAAACTTCTCTAATCTGACTACAAATTTAGGGATCGAATTTACCATGTCCAACGAAGATTCAGGAGTTCTCAGATCTGGTATTACTGTGAAATCGTGCAAATTGTCGTCATGAGTGCATTCGTCAATCACCGTGCCTTGGAAGGTTTCTTCCATATGTAGGAAGCTAATGATCTGTTGATCGTCGTTGAAGACTCTCCAGTTCGTGATGTTGTCGGGAACGGATGGCCTGAACAACAATTCGACGGAGAAAGCATTTGGGGACAAGCCTTCTGCAGGAAAGAGTTTGGAAGCTACGTTAGCTAATAGATCAGGTTCAGAATTATTCAATCTAGGAACATAATTTATATTTAAAGTAGAAAATTTATTCATTAAATTCCATACCTCGGATTGGTAGCTTTCAAGATGCGGAGACAGACAGTGGATAGAATCTCTTACCTGTCTAACCACGATTTCATAATCGCCAAAGACAATCAAGTTTTGAATGTTCATGTCTAAAGATTTTCTGAGGCCCTACAGTAAAGCCTCATATTCTCTTGTGTTATTAGTACATTCAAATTCTAGCCTACATGCAATCAATGTTTTGTTACCTGAGGGATCAATAATAACGCAGCCGGTGCCTGCTCCTTCTTTGGACTCTGACCCGTCAAAATAATGAGACCAAATTTGATTTTTATCGGGTGCATGAGACCATTGTGTAGAGGCTACTGGCTGCACATATGCTACAATCTCGGACTGTTGTTCAGGGTTAGTTATGGCTGAAGTCTCGGAAATGAAATTACCGAAAAAGGTATCCATCCCTTGTATTTCGGGTGAATCAGTAGAAGGTGTAAATGGTTCATTGGGATCATTCAAATATGTGACTGTGAGCTTTAGGTAGCGTTCATGATTTACCTTGATCTTGTTGAGATTTCCATTCTCTGGAAGCCATAGGTGAGACCAATATGTTGTGAAATAGCCATGTAGTTGCTCCGACTAGTCCCTGCTTAAAAACAGACCATACAATTCTGGAATATCCACAACAATAATATCAATCACTTGATGAACTTTCGGGTTAGACGATAATCTTATAAGCACATTTCTTAATTCGCCTATAACCTTAACACTAGTTCGATCAAGCCATATGATTTTTAAAGTGGATGGTTCAACTTCATCATTAATCTTCTGACACACAGACCATGGCATCACATTGGATGACGCTTCTGAGTCTACCATACAATTGTGCGTGTTTCTATTAAAGATTTTGAAAGTTAACAAAAATGGAGGTACATTTCTGCGAGTACTAAGTGTGGAAGCTTGTGGCTTTTTACTCACAGTTTCTAAAGCTAACTTATCTACATTATTTACATTATTTACAGGAAGGCTTCCTTTATCATGAGGATCATGATTATTCTTAGTGGAAGTCTTCTAAGGAACTTTGTTCTGAAACAATCTTGTTGAAATTACTATTTTTTCTATTCTCTGCGATGTTCTGTAACATTTTTTGTAGCAGAAAAGGAAATTTTAACAATTCATAAACATAAATGTTAGCCCTTAACTTTTTAAGATCTTCAACTAAATCATAATCTAAGTTGGGGTTTACATGACTCTGTTTAGTTTCAGCTGGTTTAGACTGCTTTGGGGGCAAAGTCGTAGTGTTTTCGGAAGATGGTTTGTTTGTTGTCTTACTCCTAGTATTGTAGGGGTGTACTGTCTCGAAGTTAGCTTGAAAAATGCTATCTGAGAAGTGTCCAAAAATGTTCGGAGAAGATTCTTCTTCTTGAACTGTCTCTTGTTCAACTACCTCTTCAGGAATCTCAGGAGGCATCAAGTTATCCTGGGCTTCTAGAATTGTTTGAAGGGCGTATTCCAGACTTTCTAGATTAAGGCCCTCGGTATTTGGATTAGGTCGGTTGGTGGGAAAAGGCTTCCTGAACGGGGGTTTGTAAGGCCCTTTGATCGAAGAAGCTTCTTCGGTCGTCCTTTTCAAATCTATAACTTGATTCGACAGTTTTTGAACGACTTTAGTTAAGTTCTCTAAATCCGAGCTTTTAGGTTGTGTTTTATTTTGCGCAGGTCTAAGGAGGATTTCGATCTTCTTTTTGGAAGATGAACTAGTTTCTGTTTCATTTCTACTAGTGTCCTTTAAACTAAGGATGTCTTTTTCAATCTGGCTGGCCTCTTCAAAGGCCTCTAACAACGTAGCTTTCTTGGATCGTTTTACCGAAATGGCTATACTTTGATGCAAGGCTTTAGTATAGTATGCTATGACAAGATTCTTAGCAGGCATCGAGTCGGTAGGGATTTAGTTCTTTAGTGTTAAGAATATTTGATTAAATTCTTTAATTTTCTCTTTTGGGTTCATTCTTAAGCTAGAGAGCTCCATAACTAGGACTTCCAGGGACTTATCATCACTGAACTTCTCAAGAAAGCAAGATTCAAACTTCTCCCATGACACGATGGTATGGGGTTGCTGGGCAAAGTACCAAGTTGAGGCATTGCCCTCGAAAGTATAGGGGAAGAATCTGCAGACTACATCTTCATGCTCGACATTACGGAGTCTGATGGCTAACATAAAAATTTTAATGCGATCTTCTACGATCTGTTAGAGTCAGGGTCAAACTTGGGAAGCCACTTTTCCAGATGTTTGGGTAAGGGGTGATGAGGCCCAGGTACGACTACAGCATCCTGGTCGAGCCAGGGTCTAGCAGGATTGTTCTGGTTGGCCATTGGTGTAGGCGGTGTGGAAGGCTGAGAAGGGGAACTTCCTTCATTGGAATAGTCTTCTCCAGAAGAAGAAGGAGAAGATGGAGGTGGTGAGGGTGGTATTCCATATCCTCCTGTAGCAGGATTGAGGATTGGATCTGTAGGGTTTAAAGTGAGGTTAGTGCCTCCAAGTTTTTCTTTGATATCATAGAAGTCTAAAGGTTGGTCCAAAGGCCAATTTGGTTGCCTCAGACGGGCGAAGGCACTATGTGTTCTTAAGAGAGATTGGCGGACAATTTCTTATACGTCACCACCTAGAGGATTTGGAGTTACTAGTTCAACAATGATCTGTAGATCGTTGTTTGATGTGGTTGATGTTTGAGGGATGATTTTGTCATTTGAATGACTTCTTGTTACTATAGGTGATCGGTTAGGTAGTGGAGGAGTCTTACGACCACCTCGTGCCATTAATAATTTTCAGGCCCTCCTTCTAGAACTATTTGTTGACGGGCGAAAATGAAGGCTCGCCAGCTGGAAGAGTGGATCCGGTCTGGGGTTGTCTAAATAACCCAATCCATTTGGGATGATCCACCCTGACGGGTTTAGTGGCTCCGTTGGCCGATCTAAGTCCTAGGAAAAAGAAATAAAAACTAACTAAAATAACTAATCTAAATGAAAAACAATAATTAAAGCAAACTATAAACGAATCTGAAATAAATATATACAATTTACTGTCTAATACTATAATAATTCTATGACATTAAACGTTCAACTATCAACAAAATTAGATCTTAATCACAAATGCACAATATTTACAGATTACAGATTTTACATGAAAAACTGCTAAAATCATTTGTGAGCTGTCCTGTGACAGCAAAACTGTTTTTCGATTTTATAATTTTATGAGAAAGAAATAAAATGAAAACCAACTAAGATGGGAAATTCAGATAATAATCCTAACTATAAATCTGAACTACATATATCTATCTAGACTACTCAAATAACACTAATAAACTAACCTATAATAACGCTTTCCAATTTATCCTGTTTAAAAGATCCAGTTCAGCTATTCGATGGGAGGAAACCCGCACCAGATTTTCTGCAAGCTTCTTGTAAATAGGAAGCAACAATGCTCTTTTGAATATCAATAACAAAACAAACAAGGCATTGACAACAATCTTATGATTTACAAATCATCGCATTTAGATAAATCCCTGCTGAGAAGATCTGTACAAAATGATTCAATTAACGAAGAAGGTAAACCTTTAATTCCTTAAATTGAAACAAAGTAAATGCTATACTTTTTTTTTTTTAAATAAGAGAGATCAGATATGGACAACACATAAACCAAATCACATCAACCTGCAATGAATCTTGATAACTAAAGTAGTCGATAATTGATTGCAAACTGATATGAAGAAAACTTGAAATAAAAGTTTGATATATTGAAAGCTAAAGTTGTTACAAGACATCAACTTTCATCCCAGTTTGTATCATAAATCCATAGTCTTGTTCTCCCAACAATGATGATGGGTTCATTACAAAAAATAACAAGTATTTAAAGACCACAGGGTAAAACATCCCTGTGGGAATTATCAAAACAGTTTACAAAAAATCTGGGAATAATCTCCCAAGTCCCTATTTCTGACTAAATCTAACAGCCTATAACAAAACTATATCACAAAAGTATCTCCTGAACTTCCACAACATATCCAATTGGTCATTGAAATTCGTATGCACCTGAAAGTGGACAAGAATAGACAAGTTTATATGACATTTTATTTGTAAAACTAACAAAAATTTAAATTTTAAGACTAGCTACAAAATCTTATGATTCTGTAGCTGGTCTAATTTGAAAACAAAATCAATTTAAAATCAATCCAAAACTTAACAGAATTATATTCGACCTATTAAACCAAATCATTAATTGCTAATTGGAAACAAAACGAATCATTTAAACCAAAACTTCTATGCTAATTGAGAGCAAACGAAATCGTGTTTTAATCTATTTCAATCGAAACAGACCTTAAACGAATATCAAGCAAATTTCTGGTAAGAATTCAATATAGACAATCATTTTTTTAAAATCCAAACCAACAGAGCCGTATCAAATCTACCTTTGATACCAATCCAACTCATGCTAATTCAAGGCATGCAACAATCGTTTGCAAATCAAATCAAACAAGAATGAATTGAACTAACTCAGGGGTTGACACAATTGTTATGCAAAACCGTATCAATCAAAACATAGCTACATGATTCTAGCAAACAAATATTTTATACATGTCGAATGCAATCATAATACAAACGAAAATATTTATTCAAAACGAAACAGAATCGTTTCTGGTAAATCGAAGTCAACATGATTATTTTGAATTTATTAAAAACAAACAGAACTAATCGAAAGCAAACCCAATCGACTACCCAGATTCAAACGTGCAAAATTGTTTCAAAGGAAAACCAAACAGAATCGAAAACAAACCAATCATTTATACTAATCTGAGAACAACAAAATCGCATTAACCAAATCATAGTTTTGTCCGATTTTAGTATACAAATCTTATGTACATGATTCATAACGATATCATTTTGGTAAAACGAAAAGAACAGAGTCGTTTTGAATCTATTGAAAACAAACAGAGCTAATTGAAGACAAAACCCAATCAGTTATATTAATTCAACCAACTCATAAAACAAGATCGATGTTGAAATACATACCTGGGCAGTGAGGAAATTCTTCGATCATGATAATTTTGAATTGACAAAGGCCGTTGTTGCCTCGACGTTTCTGAAGACAATTGAACCTGTGGTCTTTTGTTTTTTCTTGTTGTCTTGAAGCTTGTCTCTCTCTTTTGACAGCACTGTAACTCGTTCCTCTAATAATTTGATCTTAGATTGCAATAGGGGAACGTCGGTGTAATAACGTTCAAGCCAAGCATTACATTGAGCACACGGTGATTGATTCGGCATCACAGGCGAGGGTTCTTTCAAGTTACCAGGGGTTTGACTGTGAATCCCAATTCTCGGGAATTTAGGATCATTCTCGAGGCACGGAGGTAAGTTCGAGACATAGGTTTCCATAGAGAATAGGCCATGAGAATAGGGATACTCCTCAGTCAAGAAACGTTCAATTTCGGAGTCCGAGTCCTCGCTCAACACTATTGGCTTCTGGTCAACGTTTTGCTTGGGTTTGTTCCTAGCACATCTGGATATCCATCGTGCATTTTTCTTCCCCTTACTGTTGACACCAGTATCACCCTTACCTTTCTTCCTCGCAGGCTTCTTAGAGGTCTTAGTATCGTCTTTAGCACACGAGTCGACCATGGTATCGAGTAGGTCAAGGTTGGGGCAATTCAAGGGTTTGACAGGGGGTAGAAGGATATGAAGTGGCACGGCTGGCCCAGCCAGAGTCTCGGCAACCACAACCTTGTCGACTTGAGTAGACTCGAGAGTGGCAAAGCCATTCCTTAATAGGAAGGCTTGCCAACTATCACCACTAAGGCTCAAATGGTGGATGATGATCAGTTTGATCAAGCAGTGATGGAAAAGGCTGCTATCAACATTCTCACGCTTGAATCTTTTGGACATCTTGTACAGACTACGTAAAAGATAATGTGGGATATTCAGAGGGTAGCCTATAAAATTTATCAATAACCGAAGATGATACAGAAATACCAAGCCATAACGACCTTCGCAGGTCACAAACTGCTTAACAATTACCAAAAGGTCATGCCACCTGGGTTTGAGGGCAGCGACATGCATACCTCTATCACAGCTCACAATCTTCCCTGATGTGAATAGGAGCGGCCACGACACCTCATCTACTTTGGAATTTTTAAACCACCTTTGCCCTGTGGCTGGTAAGCCTGTAGTCGAACTTAGGAATTCCTCATTTAGCTCGAGTTGTATGTCTCTGACCTTAGCCCTGTAACCGTCGAAGGTGAGGGCGAATTGTTGGGCAACCGAAAGGTTAAAACCCTCAAATCTCTGGATAAACACTAGCTAGCCACTATTTTCCAAATCTTCACGGGCATTGTTGAAAAGCAAGAGTGTTTGGCTACCATTAGGCTCTATACACACCACAGGTGCCATAGGCAAGGGCACACAGTGAACAGAGTAAATGCACAAGGGTTTGTTCAGGGTAAACATAGGATCGAATGGCTCACAGACTTCCTCGAAACCAACAGAGGTGACCCGAGATAGGAGGCAAACATTAATGCCAAAGTGTGCGGGGGTGGTGGAACTAGATCAGCCCATGCAAAACAGTCATATCCAAATGTACAACCAACGATGCATATGGTGATTCAAATCACTATTGCAATGTGTTAAAATCAAATGCCATTCAAACAATTAATGAAAACTATGGTGATTCGACCCAAATATTTTACACGAGCAATAGTATTTGCATGGTTTTAAAATCAAAACAATTGTTTCGGAATCAACACCAAGGGTTCGATCATAAAAAATATATGTTGTATGAAATGATT
>WSFP011494636.1:0-14456 GCA_009831015.1 Picea engelmannii
ATAAAAGAGGGTATAAAAACAAAAGGATAAAACCCCATGCAATAATAATGACTTGATCCATACAGTTTAACCATGGTCAAGTCTTTTTGAATTTATGCTGATAGGATTAGTGAATAAAGCTTGGCTAAATTGTTTAATCTTAGCCAAGTAGATAGGTTAGTTAGTGAATAAATTTGATCAAACTGTTTAAACTTGATCAAATAGCCCCAGGATAGAGTAATTTTTAGCCCAACAATCTAAGCTGGGTTAAATGTGTTAGGTAAATAGGTTAGAACATAGGTTAGCTGGCTTTCCTTCAATAAAAACAAGCATGATGTTGGATGAGATTAATTATTTTGATGTTAGAAGGTTGTGTTCTAACCCCTTGGGGACAGAATGCAAGAAAAATAGAGCAAAAAACTCACAAATCCACGCTATTCTAAGTTTTTGTAGTGCAATATGATTCGCGCCCCATGATTAAAGAGTGCGTCAATATCTACAGCTAAGCAAACGATGCTTAGATTGACGACTGACAAGTAATATCGGACCCCCCGACCTTTCTACCTTTAATGGCAGGGGGGGTGGTCCGAGTTTGTGGCATTCCCCGACGGGCCCCATCCTAACATGTCAGCATTGTGTTAACTCAGACCCCCCTTTCTCCAAACTGGTTACCACCTACCCCCCCCCTCCGAGTAAAATGCCATACCCATTTCTCATACCATCATCGTCTTGTGACATCACACTCCACTACCACTATCGTCCCCTGATGTCACACTCCACTATCGCCTCCCACAAGTCATGTCTCATTTTATCACCAACATATTCCCCTCCACTCACCCATTGCATGTCAAATCTCGTTCACCTATCATCCAACCAATGTTTTCCACATCATCCTCGCTCACCCGTCACCCATCCTTTAATGTCCACCTCATACACGAGTTATCCATTGGCTAATTAATACAGGATAACATATCCGTTAGCCTGCTGACCTTTTCCCTGCGCCTCCAACGAATACCCGTTTTCCCAGATGATCCCATTATTTTTCACCATTCTTCCATCTTTCACCCTACACCTCTGAAATCACTATTCCCTGCGCTTTTTCCTTCCACAACCTCCATTAATTCCTGAAATCTATGGTCAGCGTCATCCCCTGTTCAAATTTATCAGGCATCGGTCGAAGTGATGGCGCCAAAGTCCAAACAATCGAAAATTGATGAAAATCCTTTCCTCCCGCCTCCAGTCGACATCGACCGTGTCCCTCTGGCCGACAAAGATTACCTCATTTCCGAGCCCAAATGTGAATTTGATTTTGTTGAGCTGCACTCATGGTTCAAAGACACTTTCTTAGACCATAGTGACAAGATTGGACTCTGGGAGTCCAATCTCCCACTATATCTGTTTCCCAAATTCATCATTTCCCTAAGTTCTCTCTCAAGTGCCAGGTGCACTATCTTCCTGATCAGAGAGCTATTATTTCATCCTCCGGAGAGACCCTGTTCACTATAACACCCGAAGCCATTGACCATATGCTGCAAATAACCAGAGCTGAATCCTTCTCTCCTTTTACCATTGAGATCCTAACCGAAATGTATAAAAAATTGTCTTTTCCCCAGAGAGCACAGATTTTTGAAATTTTCCTCCCTGAGAGTGCCCCATTACCCAAAGAAAATCTCCTGTATCAATCATCAATTTTCTCAGTAAAAGGAAATCAAATTATTTCCTCCCTGTGCAGCCTACTTAGATACTACTCAGACGAGTGGGTAGATGAGCCAATCTTGGGTTATCTATCTATCTTCTCTACCGAGGAAAGCTCCACAGTGCATTTCGACTACAACATTTTTCTGGCTGAGAATATTCACGAGCAAATGTTCAAATTTCCCATAGAAGTCATGTTCGGGTATTCTTCAATACTAGCATACTTGTTCTAATTTTTCCAGACAAACAAATTCCTGTTTTCCATGCAGAAGCTAGATCAGAATGGAAAACCACAACATGTCACATTCTGGATGTCACTGCTGAGAAGGAAATCACCAGATTTCACCTTCAATTAGTTCATAAATCAGTTCTACCATCTAGTGGTAAGTATGCTCAGTGACCAATGAGAACCAACACTAAAAGAAGAAATCCAACGAATTTTACACCTCTCAGACCTCACCAATACCGAAGACTGGTACCTGTACCAGAACTACATAGAGATTAGAATTTATGGATGCGAGATGACTCCCTACAAATTACTTAGATATTTGCCTGTGCGTATATTCGTCCTGGAATATATTAGACAAATGATTAACTCAGATAATATTCATTTTGTAGCCTTCAAGAAGAAAAAACAATCGAGGATCAAGGGACAGATAGGACCTTTCATCTATAACAGCCGAGCTGTAGGGGAAATGACTGATAAACTTTTGAAGGAGATCAAGTTCCACATCAATTTTTCGTGGCATTATGATCCTTGTGGCATTATCACAAAAACCAGGCTAAAAAATAAAATCTTCCCATATGCTCACGTTCCCAAACCAGAAATCGAGAAATTCATGAACCAGATAGAATGGTAAGTGAACACCTTGGAAGAATAAGAACAACAACCTCCTTCAGCCAGTGTTTCAAAAACCACTACTCCACAGGTACCAGTAGAAAAGAGGCCCAGAAAGGAAGTCTCCCTTTTAGTCACTGAAGTCTCTACAGAGGATTTCTGGGTTTACAGGAAAAATCCCAAGACCAATCATACCCATGACAGATCCAGGGGAGAGGAGACCCAGTTTCCCACAGTAGCAGAGGGAGAACACTCACCATTGTTCTCAAGCAGTCAAAAAATAATGTCTACCTCTTCATCAAAGAAGCAGACTGATACCATCTTGACCACCCAACCACCACAAGGGTCCGCGGGACTAAGTATTTTTGAGAAATACAATTTGATCAAGAAAAAGAATGAGATACTGACTAGCAGCACCTATGCTCAATTCTAGAAACAAGCATCAACAACACACCACAAACTTCTCTCGCATTTGATACAGAAAAGGGGATAATGTATATGGCCTTTTTGTAGGCACAGGTGCCTCAGCCAAAGGAAATTTCTGACTACAAAAGTTCAACTTTCAAGTTTGACACTGTAGAGGTACATCCAACTGACCAGATGGAATTGCATAGAGAGATTGGAGAAATGATTTTCTCAACCTTGGAAAATACTTCCACAACTGCTGCAAAGTTACAGGTTTCTCTGAACAATGTCCAGACTCAACTAAATATGGAGAAAGTGTCATCTTTCGCAAAGGACAACATGATCATATATTTAGAAGAGCTGGTAATTAAAATTGGCTACGACCCCTCCAATGTGAAAGTATATGAAGAAATTCTTAAGAAAAATAATGCTGACATAGTAGCCTTGAGGAAACAATTAAAATTGCTCGCTACTGAAGACTCACAGGCCAAAGAGATAGATGAGACAGAAGGCCAAAAAGAATAAATTCTAAATTTAATCATGGAACAAAACACACAGATCATTGAGATGGAAGTAGAGTTGGAAAGGTTGGTAAAGGAAAAGGAAAATACATAGCCCATGGAGGCAATTCCACTGAGTGCAGTCCCCCTCATAGGATTTAGCACAGTGACATCATCAACAACTATCACAACAGAACTTCCATCAGTTGCCCCAGTGATAGTTCTAGAGACATTTGAAGATTTAGCAAAATCAATGGAGGAGATGACCTTACAAGGAGTAGAAAGTAAAAAATTGCATCACGAAATAGAGAATATCCAGAAACTTAAATCCTCCTTCTAGGCAAGCTACAACACTGAGAGGCACACATCAGAAAAACTTAAGCAGGAAATACAACAGTTGCAAAAGCAAATAGTTGTGGGTAAAACACTAGTCGAAGCCAAAGAGAACATTTGGATGGATATCTCAAAATCCATGACAAAAATTTGGCCACTCGTGCAGATCATGTTTGAGCAACACGAATTGGTGTTAAGGAGTAGGCATGTGTTGGTTACTAATTCCCTTCTTGGGTTATCTGAGTTATTGAACCAGGGTTCATGTCATCGGCCCTCCTGGTAAACCAGAAGGCAACACAACACCTAGAAGGTACTGTGCAGTCTCACCCGAGATAGCTTTAAATGGGTGACTGTAAGACTCAAGTGTTTACAGCCTAGGACGGAGTAGGGGATAAAGGGTTTCTTGATTAAGGCCTTCTACCGTGAGCTGTTACTGTAATCTACTTATTCCTTGAAATCATGTATGTATATCTCATAGTCTAATTCCAACAAAGTATAAAAATATTCCTAACAATAGATTAACTCATTCATCAAGCTTAATCATTAATTGCTAAAAGAAAGTAAAGACATGCAAACATTCAACACATTACATGAGTATTACCATGGTTCACCCCCTCCTGGGCTACATCCACAAAGATTTGGCTATTGGCTCTTTTGTTATGATAGTTCTGCAATTCTGACACCATGTGCTTACAATTCTCCACAAAACTGGGTAAGATATATGTGAGGCGAACTAGATCGCACCAGGCTCCACAGCCTATAGTCTAACCCTCAGATCTACGTTTTCTTGTATCTTCTTTTCTCAACAGCTTACAAAGTCGGTTCATACATCTTACAATACCAATATTCGTCCACAACAATTATTCAACAATAATCAATGAACAACCTTATATGATACTTTCGTATCTATATTTATACATTTTGGGCTCTTCATCCATTTACAGAGTATTACCAAAACCCTAACCCTTCTTACGCTAGGTCTTTCTCCCATGCACATGTTGTTCTTCCTCTAGTTGTCGCTTTCCTTTGTGCACACTTTCTTGCACGCACATGCTGATCTTTTGCCAGTTGTTACTTCAGTCTTCTGCATGCTTTCTTTCCCACGATTGTTCCTCTTTCCCTCCCTCTCGGCTACGACTCTCTTCTTGGTATTCACCTTATATTGGTAGGGTGCTCCGCTACGCATTGTTTCTGATGATGGCAAGATCCACTTAAGCTGGTCGTCATCCATCAAGATCGGGTCCAAGGGTTCCTCCTCCTTCTTCTCTTTATCCTTCCCTCCTTCCATTCCTTCTCTCTCTGTCAATGCTTCCCCCCTTCCCCATGCGCATAGGGAAGTTTAGTTGTCTGATTCCATTGTCATTACACCTTTGTTATATAGTAGTATCTTGATAGAAGTATACAATGATTGAATGTACCTTCCTCTGGGTCCTCGTAGGAACTCTTGCTCGGCTGCGCTGTATGACTTTGCTATGTCTACCGCAAATTCTATGATAAAGCCTGCCACAATGATGTCAAGCCAAAAATCGAATGCGCGGGTGAATTAGTTGTTCACCTGCTACAGCTGTTGGATCTGTACTGGAGTCCAATCTAGCTATCGAATCTGGTTCATCACATGGTTATCCATTAACCATAAGATCCACTACTGTAGTAGTTGCGGAAAATCACAGAAAAAGACTTCGTGTAAGTCCGTAAATACGTATTTATCCAGGTTTCTACGCGGTGTGATTCTAGGGTTTCTATTATCTTTGTGTGCAAATTCTATCTCTTTAGTTCTCAACCAACCCTCTATTTCTTCTCTCGTGGGGTTCCAAGGTCTCCACATTCCCTTCTAGTGGCTCATTGCTCTTCTGTTCCGCTCCTTCGGTTCTTGTCCACTTTATCTCATCTACTCAGTCCTTTCTTTTCCTCTTAACACGACAACATAAACATTTGTTGGTTACTAATTCCCTTCTCAGGTTATCTGAGTTATTGACCTAGGGTTCATGTCATTCGGGATTCCAACAAAAGCCTCTAAAACTATCGACCCTCCTAGTAAACGAGAAGGGAACACAACACCCAGAAGGTACTGCGCAGTGTCACCTGAGATATATTTAAATGGGTGACTGTAAGACTCAGGTGTTTACAACCTAGGATGGAGTAGGGGATAAAGTGTTTCTTGATTAAGTCCTTCTGCCGCGAGCTTTTATTGTAATCTACTTATTCCTTGAAATTGCGTATGTATATCTCACAGTGTAATTCCAACAAAGTATAAACAGATTCCTAACAACAGATTAATTCATTCATAAAGATTAACCATTAATTTCTAAAAGAAAGTAAATACATGCAAACATTCAACGCATTATGCGAGTATTATCGTGGTTCACCCCCTCTCGGGCTACATCCACAAAGATTTGTCTCTTGGCTCTTTTATTATGATAGTTCTGCAATTCTGGCACCACGTGCTTACAATTCTCCACAAAATTGGGTAAGATCTATGTGAGGTGAACTAGATCGCACCAGGATCCATAGCTTGTGGTCTAATCCTCATATCTACCTTTTATCGTATCTTCTTTGCTCAACGACTTACAAAGTCGGTTCATACATCTTACAATACCAATATTCGTCCACAACAATTATTCAACAAAAATCAACGAACAACCTTATATGATACTTTCATATCTATATTTATACATTTTGGGCTCTTCAACCATTTGCATAGTATTACCGAAACCCTAACTCTTCTTACGCTAGGTATTTCTCCCATGCGCGTGCTGTTCTTCCTCCAGATGTCGCTTTCCTTTGTGCATGCTTTCTTGCATGCACGCGTGCTGATCTTTTGCCAGTTGTTACTTCAGTCTTCTGCACACTTTCTTTCCCACGATCATTCCTCTTTCCACTTCATCCTGGTGCCAATAGTAGGCCATTGACAGGACAAAGGGAGAGCTGGGAGAAATGCCCGCAGAGGAAAACAAAATCATCAGGTTTCTAAATTTGAAGACTAAGGATGATCTGGAAAGTTTGGAAATTGAGGATAGGACAGAGACTATCCTCAAAGTTAAGAAATTTCTGACCAAGAGAGGACTAATGCGGCAATTGGAGGAGAGAGCCCAGAACATGGATATCGGAGTTCAGAGATTCTTCAACAAGATTGATGCTTTGCAGAAGAAAGGCCTTCCTAGTTTACTGGTCTTAAATGACAAGCTGATGACTATGTACGACTACAAGCAAAAGATTGCCATGGTGGCAAAGGATAGCTCCAAGTTTTCAGGAATACAAGGTAGCATAACATGCAAGGAATTTTTAGAGATTCTGTAGTTGGACCTCAGTATCCAACATGAAATCAAGTATATTTTCATCACCAAGACAACTTTTGCCAAATATACAGAGATGGACGAAGTCTACAGAAGGTTACTAAAAGTCACCATTCCCAGTCAAAAGAGATGGGAGGATCTGTGCACTCTGATTGAGTAAGTGATGAGGTGTACAATCCAAGTCAGCATGCAAAATAACCAAAGTCAAGTGGATGACTCTCCAACAACCTTCACCAAAATCAACACAAAGAATTTGACAGATCATTAGCAGTTCCTATAATTTTGTATTTTGTTATCTAGATAGTTAGATTTGGATTCTACCACATCCTGATCATTAATGACAAGATCGTTTGTAACTTTTCTTATAAATACTTCAAGTTTTGAAGTACTGAGGGTTGATATTTATGCCCAAGCAAGCTGTAAGCACTATAATCTTTCTCAAGAGATCTACCAGTAATAAAAAAGACGTTTCACATGATTCCTACGTGTTAACTATTGGTGATGTTTACTCCTCTTTGTTGAATGGTTTTTCTGTCTTCGTAATCATTTGTGTTTTATATATCTGATCATTTAAAATAAGTTAAAGTTGCATAATTTATCTTCATATACTCTGTTTCTGGATTTTAAAGATTTAAGTGTTGGTCTTTTGATGTTCTGATAAAGAAATTCTTAAATGCTTCTTTATTTTAATTGATTATATCATATTTTATGCTATCCATCATTTTAACTCTAAAGGATCCAACAATTGCATTATCCTGCTCGGTGAAAGGACCTTATAAAATCTGTTCTTTGGTCTCAAACTTTATAAAACAGACCCCATAGCCCAATGGATGCGTAAACTATATTTCATCCATTTTATAAAACAAACAACATAGTCTTATTCATTTAACTAGCCTAATATCTGAAACTTGAAACATATTTAAATCTTATAGAGAGATCACTCTATAAAACTGGCAGGGCTAGATCTCAGTTTTGAAGTGGTTGGATAAAGTTACCTATGATAAATTTCTTCTACCTCCCGACAACCTCAGGGAATTTACAGAGCGTTAACATAGTGGTGACCGTACTGGGGAACTGGACAAACTTTCCATCCTATGATTTCTTTTCCCTAGACAAGAAAACTTTATTTCTGAATGAATCATTAAAATCTAACTTATAAAGTGATAATGTTAAGAGGTTGTTAAAGTTTGTATATATTAGTTTGAGTCTCTTAAGAAATAAAAATTATGGCTCCTAAAATAAGTTACACTAGATCTCACCCAGATCAAGAACCTGCAATAACACTTGACAATACAGAGAAGTTTCTCAGAAAGAAAAGCACTACAAAAGGTTCTGGGAAGCACAATTCTCTTCATAGGTCCCCTTCTCTTCTAGAGAATCTTGTTTCCCTTTAGGATCTCAAGTTTGACATACCTTTTGAACAAATACTTTTTAGAACAAAATCTGATAGCTTTGTAAGTGAAACAGTCCTAGATCAAACCATCCTACAACCCATGACCCCTAAAATACTTTCTCCCAGGGCAGACTTTGATCAACGTTTTCTTCAAGAGTTTGACAAGTTAGAAGATCTAGTATCAAATCTTGATTAAGCATTAAACAAATCCCACTTCCAACAGTCAGTCAAACTTTTTTCCTTGACTATTGCTGCAGATTCCGTTAAACCTAAACCAACTCACTCCTTTCCTCCCAACCCTTCATCTTCCACAACTTCTGTCACTTCCCCTCCAATAACACAAGTTGTTGTTCAACCTCCTCCACCTATCATGGCAACTAGATATGCTCCCTTGGTGTTGGTCGTTCCCTTACACGCCATGCCTCAGGACTATCAAACCAGACTTGCTTAGTTTGATGGCACTGGACCCCTTAACGCACAACAACATGTTGATAAAATGAATGATTTTTTTGATTTACAGGAAGTAGATGAAGCTGACGTTCGAATGAGACTTTTTGCACAAAGTCTGACCAAGGATGTTAAAAAATGGTTCAAAGATTTACGTCCTGCTACGGTAGTGGACCTTGTTGCTTTTCAACGAAGTTTTCTCGAAAACTGGGAGGTAAAGAAAAATCCTCTTCAGATTATGTCAGAATATGAGAATATTAGAAGGAACCAAGGAGAGATAGTATAGGATTACTGGACGCATTTCAACAATATTTACAATGCAATTCCAGCTGATATCAATCCGCCTCAAGGTTTGGCATTAATAAAATTCCCCGATGGATTTGACGCTGATATTTCATATCAGTTAAGGGAAAGACATTATGCCACCTTGGAAGACATGTAGAAAAGTGCAGTGAGCGTGGAAGAAAATCTTTTAGCCAAAAGAGCCAGGAAGAGAACAAAAAGAAGGGTCACGATTAAAGAAGAGCCTTCCACTTCCTCTTTAGATGCTAAACTAGATTCCATAGCTAGAGCCATGGAGAGAATGATGGAGAGGCTCACCATAACCGACAGGAATCCTCCCAGGGAAAACCAAGATGTTCCTC
Source organism: Picea engelmannii (assembly GCA_009831015.1). NCBI lineage: Eukaryota > Viridiplantae > Streptophyta > Pinopsida > Pinales > Pinaceae > Picea > Picea engelmannii. Next base: position 9,528 of record WSFP011494636.1, read on the forward strand.
AGATTCAGAATCCAAACTTCAGAAGAAATCCCCCCTAGATTAGGCAGAGGGACCCAAGAGATCAAAGAGAGCAGAGGGGACCTGATCAATAGATTAGACCACCTCTTCAAGAAAATTACGTTGATGATGGGGAGGAGACAATCAAAGAATTGGATGACACTCACATAAAAATCATGGGTGTTCATGATGATGAATCCATTTTCCTTACTTAGGAAGAGCAGGAGCTCTTTCTCCTTTCACAAACAGAGGTAAATGAGGAAGCAGAGGAAACATAACAACATGCATTTGAGAATGCTATAATGGAGGTTCACAGGCAGTATAACCTGAGAAGCAAGAATACTAATGAAAACCCTCCAAAGAAAGTTTCTGAAACGAAGAAAACAAGCAAGGACAAGAAAACCTCGAAAACTTCTCCCAAGAAAGTACCTGAGAGGAATAATGCTGAATCTCTTGCAAAAAGAAACCTCGAAATTTTACAAAGATCAAATCAGACTGAGGTTTCATCAACTAGTCAGCCAAGTACTTTTTCCCAGAGGATTCCGATGGATAAAACAAAAGTGCAGAGCCTAAGAAAAGCTTCCACTACTTTCAGCATTGAAGGGGAACTAGCTAAATTGAAGATTCCCATTCCCATTTCCAAGCTGATGAGCAAGAACGCTTACAGGTCACAGGTGATTAAAGAATTAATAATTGAACCAGATATAGGTACGAAGGCCTGGAATGTCGGATCAACCAATCACTCGGACACGGTAAATATTACTGATGATCAACCTGAGCTCCTGTTTGGCCCTGAAGTTGGTGGTCAAACTGATAACGGCGCCGTTCCCCCTTTCTACATCATCCTGAATATCCATGAATTGATGTTACACAACGCTATGCTGGATTCAGGTGCCTCTCACAACTTGATGCTCAAATATGTGATGGAAAATTTGGGACTTGAGGTCACCAGACCCTACAAGGATTTGCATTCTTTTGACTCTAGAAAGGTCAGATGTATAGGGCTGATTAAAGATTTATGTATCACCTTGGTTCAAATCCCAACGAAAATCATGGTGATGGATGTTGTGGTTGTAGAAATCCCCCCGAAATATGGTATGTTTCTATCTAGGTCTTGGGGGGCCAAGTTGAAAGGCACCTTGTAGTTAGATATGTCTTATGCCACCGTCCCGATATTTGGACAACAGAGAAGGCTGTACATAGAGACTTTGATGAAATACATGGTCAACAGTCAAGAAAAGGCACACAACTACCCACTGTACTCTGCCCACTCTGATTTGGATTCTTTCATTCTGTACAATGATGGTGACTTGGAAGGACAAATTGCTCAGCTGGAATATGATACACCTAATCCAAAAGAAGATAAAGAAATCGTTGAGGTAAGAAATACTGCAACTGTAGAAAGTGAGGAACTGCCAGCAGTTTTTGGAGCATGGATTTTGATGGAGCTGTGAGAAAGGAGGGATATAGAGCTGGAGTTTGGTTGCATAATCACAAATTGAGGTATTCAAAGAGCCACTCTTACAAACTAAATTTCCAGTGCACTAAAAACATAGCTGAGTACGAAGCTTTGATGCTCGGCCTGAAACTACTGAAGAAGGTTGGTGCCAAACAAATTATGGTAAGAGGTGACTCTGAACTAATTATTAAGAAAATTAAAGGTGAGTATGCAGCTAAACATCCCAGACTTAGAGCTTACAGGAATGCCAATTTGGATTCCCTTCAATGTTTTACAGAAATCGACTTGCAGGTAATGCCTAGGGGACATAAAATACTAGCAGATGGATTGGCTACGTCAACAACTACATGCAAAATACCTTTCCGTCCCACTCACCAATACACATTAGAGGTGAAATGTAGGCCAACTATCCTAGACAACATCATATACTGGCATGTATTTGGAAATGATGATCAAATTGAAGACTTCCTACAGTGTAAGAATGATGTCGAATGTACAAACACAGACTTAGAGAATGATGATGATAATGTAAATAAATCTGTTTTTGAAAATGGTAGTGTAAATAAAGTAGACTCAAATGAAATAAACGAAAATGATGAAGACTCTGATGTTTTGCATTTGAAAAGTAATGTTTTACCTAGAGGTTTGGTTCCATTAGAACACCTTTTTGATTTTAACGATGTATCAAAAAAACCAAAGATTGAAGCTAGTGGTAAAGAAGTCGAAGAGTGCAACATAGGGACAGAAGAGAAACCCAAGATGATAAAACTTTCCAAGTCTTTACCCCTTGAGAAAAAACACAAGTATATTGAACTGTTTAAGGAATATATAGATGTGTTTTCCTGGGGTTATGAGGATTTGAAATCTTATGACACAAGTATCATACAACGTAAGATCCCAATAAAAGAAGAACACAAACCTTTCAGACATAAACTTAGGAGAATCAATCCCAAGTTACTCCCCTTGATTGAAAAAGAAATAAAAAATATGTATGATGCCAAAATTATATTCCCTTTAAGATTTTCCAAATGGGTCTCTAATCTGGTTCCTACCAGAAAGAAAACTTGTGAGATCAGGCTTTGCATTGATTTCCAAAACTTGAACAAGGTTTCCCTAAAAGACAACTAACCTTTTCCCAAAATGGACCACATCTTACAAAATGTAGTTGGGGCTAGTAGAATATCCTTACTAGACGACTTCTCAGGCTATAACCAAGTCCTCGTCCACCCAGACGACCAGGAGAAAACAACTTTTACTACGCCATGGGGAAATTTCATGTACGTGAAAATGTCCTTTGTTCTAATGAACACTGGTGCCACTTTCCAACGAGCAATGGATATTTCTTTTGTAGATGAGCTTGGTAGGTTTATAGTTATATATCTGGATGATGTGACTGTCTACTCCAAATCTGACGAGGAACATTTATAGCATCTCAGACGAGTGTTTGAGAAGTGCAAAAAATTTGGGATTTCATTTAATCCCAAGAAATCCCTATTTAGTTTAGATGAAGGCAAGTTGTTGGGGCATATAATCTCTAAAGACGGAATTAAAATAGACCCTAGCTGAATAGAAACCATCCAGAAAGTGGAACACCCTAGGAACCTTAAAGAATTGCAATCATTTATTGGTAAAATATACTTCCTGAGAAGGTTCATACCCAACTTGGATGAACTTCTCAGGAACATCACAAATATGCTGAAAAAGGACAGCAAAATAAGATGGAACACCGAATCCAAACAATATTTTGAGAAAGTAAAGCATGCACTCACACAAGCTCCAGTTTTGATCAATCCAGACCCCACCAAAGACTTCTACTTGTTCTCTTTTGCATCTGAACACACCATTGCAACAGTACTATTGCAGAAAACAATGAAGGATATGAACAACCCATAGACTTTTTAAACAAATATTTGAGAGATGATGTGCTGAATTATAATATAATGGAGAAACAAGCTTTTCCTTTGGTGAAATCCATAAAGGATTTTAGAGTCTATATTCTCCATTCCCACACAATTTCTTATGTTCCAAATGCAGTGGTAAAGGATATCCTGACTTAGGATAATCCAGATGGTAGGAGAGGAAAGTGGATTGCTGTTATTCTGGAATATGATAGAGATCAAACCTACTAAACTGATCAAAGGTCAGGGTTTAGCAAAGTTGATGGTTGAATCCAATTTTCATGCTTTAGATATTAATTTCTTGGTTGTTGTTGATGAGTAGGGAGAGCATGCGACTCCAAACGTGAAAGAGGTATTCCTAAACTCTCCATGGTACATAGACCTCATATTTGTCCTGCATAATTTACAAGATCCCCCTGGTCTAACTAAAACTAAAGCCAGGTTTTTGAAACTAAAAGCATTGAAATTTTGTATTCTAGAAGGAAACCTTTATTGGAAAGATCCTAGAGGTATATTGCTTAATTTCCAGTTAAAAGACGAAGCTGACAAGGTATTGTAGGATTTCCATGAAGGAGACTGTGGTGGGAATCTAAGTTGGAAGACCACGACTAAGAAGATTCTCAGAGCTGGTTTTTACTGGCCCACATTGTTCGCTGATGTGCATTAAAAAGTCACCTCATGCCACAAATGTCAAGTTTTCGAAGGCAAAAAGAAGCTCCTGCCTTTGCCCCCGAAACCCATCTCAGTGGAAGCTCCATTCCAGTAATGGGGTTTGGACTTTATTGGTGAAATACATCCACCCTCTTTGGGCCAACATAAATGGATCCTCACGGGAACAAACTACTTCACGAAGTGGATCAAAGCTGTACCATGCAGGCAAGCCACTGACTCTGTCATCATTGAATTCTTGGAAAATAATATTTTGTCTCATTTTGGATGTCCTATAAAAATTATAACTGACAATGCAGTGGCCTTCAGATCCAAAAAACTTATAGATTTTTGTAGCCAGTACCACATTACTTTGGGACACTCCACAACTTATTACCCTCAGGGAAATGGGCTAGCCGAGTCCTCAAATAAAAGTCTGGTGAACATCCTCAGGAAAACATTACAAGAAAATAAGAAATCATGGCATAATAAGTTGGTTTTTTCACTCTGGGCTGACATAATGAGCACCAAAAGATCAATTGGCATGTCTCCATACCAATTGGTGTATGGTAATGAAGCAGTTTTTCCCCTTTCCTTAGGAGTCCGTATTATGAAAATATTGCAGGAAGTGCAAGCAGAGCCAAATGATGTCCAAAAGAGAATAAATCAAATGATTCACTTAATGCAATCCAGAGAAGAAGTGTATACCAAAACCCATGTTATCCAAGAAGGTATCAAAAGGATTTATGATAAGAGAACTAAAGAGGACGATTTTGAGTTGGGTGATTTGGTGCTGAAATGGGATTCTAGAAATGAGGATAAGGGTAAACATGGAAAGTTTGATAGATTATGGAAAGGCCCTTACATCATTTAGGCATTCATAGGAAATAACACATTTTTTCTCAAAGACAGTGATGGAACATACCT
>WSFP011494645.1:0-14454 GCA_009831015.1 Picea engelmannii
TTTTTTTTTAAATGACACCCTTCAAATCTATATCCAGTGAAAGGAATTACACATCTCCCTCATACTGGTCTGTAGAAAGTACCTTTGAACAATATATTAAGGCTTTATGTTTTGAAGGTGGATCAGAATAACAAATATCAATGTAGATTGTCAAATCCATATCCAGTGAAAGGAATTACACATCTCCTTCATACTCGGCTGTAGAAAGTGCCTTTGAACAATATATTAAGACTTTATGTTTGGAAGGTGGATCAAAAACTACCACCAATAACAAATAACAATGTGGATTGTCAAATCCATATCCAGTAAAAAGAATTAGACATCTCCTTCATACTGGGCTGTAGAAAGTGTCTTTGAACAATATATTAAAACTTTATGTTTTGAAGGTGGATCAGAAACGTCCACCAATAATAAATAACAACGTGGATTGCTAAATCCATATACAGTAAAAAGAATTACACATCTCCTTCATACTAAACTGTAGAAAATATCTTTAAACAATATATTGACTCGATGGTGTATCAAAAACTTCCATCAATAACACCAAAATTATTATCATCAAAATATATTATATCATGTTAATTCATAACTTTGATAAAACATTTATTATGTCATGTTAATTGATATGTCCACTCTTTGTGTCCAAATCAGGTGAGGACTATGACGGGTCATTCAGGACTGGTTGGAAGTTTGGCATGGAATGGTTGTTGTCTGAGTTCTGGTGGTGCAGACCACAAAATTTTCAATCATGACGGTATGCATGCAGTTTATAGTGCTGCATTGCATTTTATTTAACTAACATAAATTCATTTGAATTCTATATTTTTTTTTTCTAAACTTTCATTCTTTCATTATCTATTTTTCAATATATTTCACAAGTGCTCGTTATACAGTAAGGGCAAGGGAACATATTGTGTGCCGATTGAGTGCCCACAGAGAAGAGATATGCGGGTTGAAGTGGTCCGAATCTGGAAAGCTTCTGGCCAGTGGCGGGCATGATCATTTACTGTGCATTTGGGACGCTGCACACGCTGCTTCTAATAAGTATCTTTTCCGGATGGATGAACACAAGTCTGCGGTGAGAGCCCTGGCCTGGTCTCCTCACGATGACTCTTTGCTGGCCTCTGGCGGAGGATCAGAGGATATGTGCATTAAATTTTGGAATAGCAGCACGGGAGTGTGTTTGAAAAGCAAGAAGACAAGATCTCAAGTCTGTGCCTTGCAGTGGAATCGGCATGAGCGTGAGCTTCTGAGCTCACATGGATTTCAGGATTACAATCTTACTTTGTGGGACTACCCATCCATGAATCCAATCAAGCAGCTCTTCGGTCACACTTCAAGAGTTTTGCACTTGGCGCAGGTTGGTTTAACTCCATTTCTAATTCTCTGAGTTTCTGGAGCAGATCTATATTCTCTCCCTTCTATAAATCTCGATCTGCTCAGTTTTTTGGGGTATATCATAATATGTATTTTGGTGGACCGTGTTTAGAGTCCGGATGGATATACAGCGGCCTCGGCCTCAAGTGATGAAACGTTACAACTCTGGCAAGTTTTTGGTTGGCCGAGGAACGCAACGCAGTCCCGCAAATCTAAGGACGTTGCAGGAGCAGGCACAGGTGGTAGCGGGTGCACAAATCGATCGCGCGGCTCTGATCTCAGTAATTTTAGTTTTGGTAGTGCAAGCACTGTGATTCGGTAATGAAGATTTGTTGGATTTCTGCATGAATTGTTATCGGAATGGTGCAGCATTATTATTTTCTCTATTTTGTAGATAAGTAATTATGTTTATGTCTTATCCGAGTAGGTTTAGCATGGCATTTTATTATTTTCTCTATTTTGTAGATAAGTAATTATGGACCTTCAAGAAAATAAAACATAAAAGAGATGATTGAAAAGATTAATTGTTATTTATTGATGAATTTTTTTAATATTATCGATTTGGGAAATATTTTTAAATTATTAATTAAATTAGGTTTATTTTAATTCCGAGTTACTAAACTTTCAGAGATCAATTTTTTTTTGGTTACAAACTTTTTTAACATCACAAAATTTGAAAAAAAATGTTTGTAACTTTATTCCTTTGTGTACCTGATAAAGATTAAGATGCATGTAGATTAGTTGCAATAACATACCATTGTTATAATGCTATTATCACATTTTTAAACATTATGTTTTTTTCTTTAGATACTTTTGAGGAAATTTGTTTGAAATCAAAATAAAAATTGTTTTATAATGTTATTATCACATTTCTAAATATTATGTTTTTTTTCTTTAAATATTTTTAAAGAAATTTGTTTGAAACCAGACTAAAAATTGTTATTTTTGAATAATAAAAAAATATAATTTTGTACATATTTATGTAATTGAATTTCAACTTAAAAACAAAAAATAAAATAGAAGAGTTAAACAACACCTTATGTTTATATTAATTCTATTAGCTTTCTCTTGTATGTTTTATATTCTAATTATGTTAACATTTTATTGCATGCTCTTTGTGCTAATTTTATTTACATTCTATTGTACACTATGTTCAAATTCTATTAATATGTGTAATGTAATTCGTTTTAACCTTTAGCCTTTCTGTTTATAACATTTACCACCAACAATTTCAGTCAGCAAGCTCTTTGTAATCGATTCAATGAATACTCTTTCTAATCGATTCAATGCATATTTCAATTAACCTTATAGCAATAAAAGTTGTTTTCGATTGTATTGTTGTTAATTAACCTTATAGCAATAAAAGTTGTTTTCGATTGTATTGTTGTTGAAGTCACTTCATTGGGTGGTTTGAGTGTCTTCTTATTTAATTCACTGCATGAAATCAATTTTTATTGTATCTTTTTCAAGTCAGTTTTCATTAAATTATTTTGTATTGAGAAAATAATATGCACTCCACAATAAGGTAATAAATGTTATATACATTGGGATATATATTGTTGGATATAAATGTTTTTAGATATAATGTTGTATATTCCAAGATATTGATTGTGTTTGCATTGTATCATTGTTGTAATCAATGCACCATATTATTTTGCGTAATATCATTGTTCTACAATCCTTGAATTAGGCATTAATTGTAAGACCAAATTTTATAAACATAATCTACTTATTTAGATTTAGATTTGATTTGATTTGATTTAGCGGTCGACTAATTCTAGAACATGTTCTAGGTGATCCCAAGGGGGTTTTCCTTAGGAAATTAGATCTTGAATATATATTGGTAGTCTAGCTTGAGTGGTAGAGGAGAAGTTGTACTCCTTCCTAGTTGGGTTCAAATCCCACTTATGACATGTTTTCTCTTTGTTAGTTAATTCAGGCTCTTCATGAACTAATTATTGGTTGGGGTTGACATGGTACCAACAATCTCATTCTTACCTAGGGGTTGGAGGGTGGGAGTGTGATATATATAGTAGAAATTTTTGTATTCTCGCATTGCCAAATTTGCAGAAGCCCTTCAAAGTGGAGATAAATGTAAGTGTATATTCTATGGAATTGGTCTTGATTCAAAGAGGTAATCTAGTATGTTATCATTCTAAAATATTCCATGGAGAAGTCCTAAACTACCCTACATATGACAAGGTACTCTATGTTTTGGTTCAAGCTATTAACTGATGGAAGCACTATCCGATGGGTGAGGAAACCATTATTTACACCAATCACCAACCACTACAATATTATAGGCCTAGAGTAAGCTTAAACAAACAAGTCACTATAAGTGGATGAGATTTTTACAACAATTTCAACTTATCATAAACTATAAGAAGGGAAGTATTAATTAGTAAGTAGACATGCTTTTAAGGCCATCCACACCCAATATCAAAACTTTGGGTACTCTTATGCATATGTAGCCTTTTATCAATGATGTATACAAAGATGAATACACAGAAGATGAGGACTTCAAGGAGATATTTCAATAGTTACAAGGCCAAGTTTGTGTTGGAGAAGGTGATAGAAAGATTGATTATAGTCTTTAGGATGGGTATCTCTCCAATCTAAATAAGCTCTATGTTCCTAAAGGAGAAATAATGTAACTTGTTAGATATTCTCACACCTTTAAAGTTGTAGGGAATTTTATTAGAACAATAGGTTCATCAAATATTTGGATCTTTAAGAGATAGTTGATTGATGGTCAATTGATTAGGAGATTCCATTGAGAGTTTGTCTGGGTATTCAATTGGTTGGTTGGGTTGACCAAAAAAATTGACTTGTGCACATGTAGAGGTAAAAAATAAGGAGTTTGGTGGATGTCCTAGCTAATCAAAGTTAACCATGCCTTCCTTACTTCACATGAGTTAGTTATACTTTGTGGCTATATAGAGATGGTCATATCGATTGATATATCATGTTCTTGATGGAAGTTGTGAAGTATTTTTTGTGTTTCTATGCATGTTGATCCATGGTCACTTGTGTTTCAATGTTAAAATAGTGTCTTTAAACACCACCACTTCTTGGAATGTATAGTTCTTCAAATATATCAATTCCCTAGTTCTCTAACATGGTATCAGAGTTATTGGTTTGAGACCTAGATTCTTGTCTATAAGTCCTTTGGAGGTTGTTTCTTTCATGCACTCATGTTTAGTCATATCTCTCTCCTATATTAACTTAGGGTTTTGATTAAAACACTGAATTAGGGATTGGATTTATATATCTGATGGAAAATAGGTTTTCATTGATGTCAACCCTAGAAGAAGTTAAGAAGCCCACAATTGCTTGGAGAAGAACAGTACAAAATATGTTTTGAAGAAGCCCACAAGAAGTCACAGAGGTGTGTTTTAGAATCCCCTATAGTCAAGTGAAGAAGCTTGCAGATGTCCAAGATCAATATTGCAAGATGAAGATTGTTGAAATCATCATTTGTGGTCAATTTATATACCCTATCTTTGAGGGCATTTTTACCCTACATAATTAACTCAAATGGAGCACAAGTTACATGGTTGGAAATCTTATTTTAATTCGTTTCCAACGGTATATGGAAGTCCCTCTAACTCCCAAGGAATGGGGAGATATGTTTTTTTTCATCCGACAACACAACCAAAAAATTAAGTACTGTTCAGCTAGGTTGGCCTAGAAACTAAACATAGGGACAAAAATACTATAAATATAAGATGGATTTTCACATTTTTAGAGAATCCAAGCTAGTGATCTCTTAGTACAAGTTTGGAGTGAAGAAATTGGGAGGATAAGGATCTCTTATGAAGGATATTTTCTAGTCTTATGGCGATGTTTTGATCATTGCTATGGGTTTGCGATAGTATGGAAGGTTGATTCTTTGCATAAGGTTCTATGTGGTTGTTGGGGTTTATGTGTGGACCATTGTGGACCTAGGATCTCTATGTGGACCCAATTTCTATGTGGACCCATTTTTTAAGGGGACCCAGTTTGATGATGATGATGTGTCCATGATAGTCACAAAGACAGTGACAATGACAATGAAATTCTATGTGAACCCCATTTCTATGTGGACCCAATTTCTAAGTAGACCTAGTTTGATGATGATGATGTAAGATTGACAGTGACAGTGACATGTTGATTGTATCATTTATATTCAATGGTGGAAGGAAGAGTCAAGGAAAGGGGGTTGTAACCTCCTTCCAGTTGGTGCCAGAAAATATAGGGAGTTGGAGCTTCCTTTAGGTTGCATCCTGTAAATTAGGGAGTTGAAGCCTCCTTCCAGTTGGAGTTGGAGAACTTGGAAGTTGTATCTTCCTTTGAATGAAAAAATTTATTACATAAGAAAACATTTAGTGGATTTTCACTTATATCTATTGTGCATTGTGTATTGTGTATCTCTTCTTCTGCGAGCTTTATTGGATATATTATTTGATTGGAAAGTAAATTTATAAAAGTGATAAATTGTACTTGATACTGATTCAGCCCACCTCTTAGTATCAAAAATATCAATATAATGAGTTCCAAGGAAGAACCTATTGTTTTGAATGGCCACAAGTATGGTATGTGGACATAATATATGGAAATATTATTGAAGAGGATAAAAAAAATTTGGTAGTTTACAAAGACTACGGTTCTAGATATGAAGGATTATCAACATAAGTTTATCATTGATGAAAAAAGAGAGGATGTTGTAGGATATATAATGACCTATATCTCGAGGGAGATTCACTTTCATATGAGCAGGATCAATTCTTTGAATGCAGTCTAGAGGAAGTGGAATAATCTATTGGACAATACTAATGAATGTTAAGTTATGAATATAGAAAGAGTTGATCTCTCTTGATTATATGATATGTCTTGTATATGTTTGGTTGAAGCTTGTATCATGGATGGTGTGGTACATGCTTGAGGCATGTCTTGGAGGCTCTTTTGGTATATGGTTGCATATGGTTGAGGTCCATGGTTTGGTTTCATTGATACATGCTTGAGATATATCCTTGGTATATTGTGTATGGTTGTTATGGTTCATTGTTAGAGACACATATTTGTGATATTGGCTTGAGGCACATTCTTGTATATCATTGATGATATGGTATAGATACATGGTACATGATTAGCTACTCATCATTCATGTTATGGTATCTACATTTGGCATGTATCTTATGGTACATGATTGATGTATGGTATGGTACAACTTTGGTATAGCACATGTTGATGATGAATTACAGGTTGATGGTACAATGACAATGACAAGTTGGATACACTGATAGGTTGATGTGACATGTTACATGTTAATGTGACAGTGGCAGTGACAATGACAATGGAAGTGATTGTGGTAGTGACAGTTTGGTCTACGCTTATATTTCAGGGTGGTAGGACAGGGCAAGGAAAGGGGCTCGTAGCCTCCTTCCATTTGGTGTTGGAGAACATATGGAATTGGAGCTTCCTTCGGGTTGGAGCTTGAGAATCAGAGGGTTGTAGCCTCCTTCTGGTTGGAGCTAGAGAATTTAGGGAGTTGTATATTCCTTCAGGTTGGAGCCTATAAATAGGGAGTCGTATCCTCCTTCTAGTTGTATATGGAAAATTGGGAAGTTGGTGCTTCCAATGAATGTATTACTTTGATATATAAGAAAAACATTCAGTGGTTTTCTCCCATTTGAGTTTCCATGTAAATTTTGGTGTAATGTGTTTCTATGGATGTCTATTATGCTCTGTTGATTTATAATTCTCATGATATATTGATGATATACTATTGATGATGATAATGATTACATATTTTGGTTACATGCTTGTCCATTGGGTTGTTCCCAAAACATGTTTGTACCCTACTATGACCTGTCACCATTATCCACCAAGAACCCAAATCTGTACACTGTTCTCACCGCAACCCACATTTCACCAACAAACTTTCCAACTTTGAGATCAACCTCCTCACTCTACAGCTTGTTGACGACGATTTTTGTCAACAATGCTTATCCAACAAAGCATTGCTAGGCTCCCTCTCAAAGCACACAACTTATGCAAAATTTCGTTTGTTCTCGTTGGAGTTAGCGCAATGTAATTGAAACTTAACTTGTTATTAAGTGGAACCCTTTCCTCACTCTTCACATTTCAAAATACATATCAACCATGCTCCTGTTATTTTCCTCATAATTCACTCTCCAAAAATAAACTCCACACCTCTCTTTTATAACATTTGATGACATTATTATCATAATTCAAAGTATACTTTTGAGCACTTTATTTTCATGACATATCAAAATATAAATACTTTATTGTAGGGAAATGTTGTTCCACCTTATTAAAGTCATGTGTTTCCCTTGACTTTATTAACCATCCCATTCCATAACTTATGATTCACTTTTCGACAGAAAATCTCTTACCATGCCCCTATGTTATGACTTTAACTTTATGCCAAAACCAAAGATATATTAAAGTCATTATCATATTTACCATGATAATTTCCACATGAATCGAAAAGTTCTACTTTCCATGTTAAGAAGCCATTAAATGATGCTCCCAACTACTATTTGTCAAATTCACTAATGCTATCAATTTTGTTAATAAATATCTTGGGTTGAAGACCCCATATTTATGTAAACAAGGTACGATGTGGATTATAATGCAAAGGGAGAAAGGATATACAGCATTATAAAATAAAGTAATGGGATTTCCACAATCTAATGACGAAGAATATCCTCTGCATGAAAGAACTATTATGCAGCCATAATGATCATAAGTTATTATTATGCTAATTTGGAAAGCATTTAATAAGTATTCTCCCAACATGGTCAATGGATATTTTAAAAAGAGCAATTTGAATACTTTATTCCCTACGTATGATGGAAAGATTTGCTACATTCACATAAGGCAAACATCTATTTAAACATCTATTGCAATACTTCATCCACTACAGCAACACAATGGAGAGCAGATTTTAAAGCATACGTGTCACTGAAATTCAAACACGTGGATCAATTTCGTTAACTAATTTCGCAACAGATTTCTACCCAGCTTCAATATATATTTTATTAAAAGAAATGAAAGGTCGTTGTAGCCATACAGGCTTTTGTTAGTTAATCCAAAACGACTTAACCACCGGAACTGCCTACCAACTGATATAAAAGAAGCAGCACGTGGCCTGCCAGAGGGGAGAGATTATTTTAGGGAGGTCGCAGGCAGACAAAATTTTTCTGAAGGGATATTATCCCAGAAATAAAATTGAGAGAGAGAGAGAGTTTAGGCAGAATTTTTAGAGAGTATGCTGTGAGTGTGGGGGAGTACTTCTTCATTTCATCTTCAGCAGAGGTTAACGAAATTGTTGGTTGCAGGTGGTTTTGCAAAGAAGCTTGCTTGTTAGTTGTTGTATTTAAGCTCAATTTTATTTGGCGCTAATCAGTTTCTGTATGTAGGTTTTCTCCTTGTGATTCACCACCATTGCTCTATTCCACTTTTGGCTCAGTGCCTTCTTCATTTTTTACGCGTGGTCTTTCTATTGTACAATTCGTCTAGAAAGGCTTAGAAACTTATATCTTGCCCTAGTCCACATAGAGACTTGCAGATTTTGAAGATTTGTGATTTGTGTGAAAGTTCTCTTAATGAAAATCAATTTTTCCTCGCTCTCAAATGTTTCTTGAAATTTTCTTTAAAATTCTTAGTTTTCATTTCTTTATTTATTTCTAAAACTTTGATTTCAAAAATTTAAAAATGAATAAAAAAAAAAACAAAACAAAACAAAAAACTAAACTAGCTAAATATAATTATGTCGTAAAAACTCATGTTCATAATTTTTATTTTTTTTACTTCTTTAATGTACATAAACTATGTTTATTTTATTACTTTGATTTTATGATCTGTACATCCTAACTAAAAAAGAGGAAAATGATCAAATTCAGGGATATGTTATAGGTATTTATTTTTTATTCATTAACTAGTTTAATGTATATAACTTCTTTGATTTTATTATTTCTCAGTCACATCCTAAATTTTAAAAGAAAATAAAAATGTTATGTAATAAAGAAAAAAATATTATTCAAACTAGTGTTAGGTAAGAAGTTTTCTTTTTATTAAATTACTTTTAAGTTTAGCATAGTTTGTTTTTAGTTTTTCTAGCTTTTAGTTAGCATTTCTTTGATTTACTTTTGCTAAAATAAAACAAAAACAATGTCTTTTACTTTTATGAATTGTTCTTTATTAATTTTAATTTTATTTCTTCCCAACTGTATAAAATTTCATATAGGAATAATTGAATTGTAAATAGTATTAAATCATAAATCAAATAAAAAATAAATATTACAAAAAGAAAAATTATAGGAGAAAGGGATCTATGCTTGGACTATAGGTTAGGATAAATTTAGTTTAGAGTTCAATGTGCATTCTTGTTTGGGGTTTTAAGCCTAGGGTGACATTTTCGCGTCTTCTCGTCTAGCCCCGTGGGAGGTTGAAAATGTTGATGCTTGAGACTCACTAGTCTTTTGGTGACAATACAGTTGTATGGTCAAAAGACACTTGGTGGCGTGCATCTCTCGGGTTTTGGATCTAACAAATGGATTATTTGCAACTAAATAAACCCCAAAATATTCACAATCTTAATGTCGACTTACTCTTGAAACTCAATTTCCCATATCATTATATGCAATGTGCGCCTTGATATATGCAACATTGATAGTGCGTTGAGTTTCTCCGATGATAGTATCAAAACCGAATGTTTTATCCATCAGTAAAATGTCCTTGTTAATTAATCCTCCAAGTATTGTAATTACACACATTCCTCATCAATGGTATTGGGTTTGAAGAGCACCACATACCTTCACAAATCACTGTGTACACCCCCTAGATTCTTGAGAAGTATGACTGGGTTCTTGGGAGAGACACCCAACATGATTACCATCTTCTTGAATTTAGTGGTGTACTATTGCACTCTTCTCCCTTTCCTCTACTTGAAGTGATGCCAATGGATCCATTAGTCCTATACATACCCAATAGAGTAAAAATGGGAATTTGTGAGGGTTTTAAATTCCTCCCACTTATTTATTGGTGGATCACCCTCCAACCTAAACATCTCAGTGTGGATTTCCCGCCAGGTTAGTGCATGGCCCTCTAGTTTCAATCAAGCAAATGAAATCTTTTACTCTTTATATATACTATGGACATTGAAATACACCTCTAACTATTGTAACCAATGATTCAACATAAAAAAATCGATATCACCTTGATAGGGATTGATGTCCATTTTTGCTTACATTTTGAACAGAGGTTGTGAAGGAGTGATGGAACTAGAACTCGGTTTCTCTTTCTTAGGATCCTTTTTTTACTTCTTTTCTGGGTCTTCACTCTTCCATTTTCTCATCTGATTCAACTTCTAAGTTTGAGCTACCAACCTCCTTGAAAGGTTTGAAATTTTTTTCTAGAGCCACCATGAGAAGGGCCATGTCGTAAGAGATATTAGCAAATTCATCTTACAGCCTCACAAATCTCTCTTCAGTTGCATCCCAAGGGTTGTTTAGACTAGAATCATTTGCCATGGATAGGTTTCTGCAACTTCCTTCTTATGCCAATTCCTTTTGGGCTCAATCACCATGAACAACACCTACTACCTACAAATATTCCATAATAGTGCTAAACACATCCTAAAGAAACCACATGAGACCCTTATCGATATCTCTAGCCTACTCAAATGATACATGCACCAT
Organism: Picea engelmannii; assembly: GCA_009831015.1. Lineage (NCBI taxonomy): Eukaryota > Viridiplantae > Streptophyta > Pinopsida > Pinales > Pinaceae > Picea > Picea engelmannii. The sequence continues at coordinate 11,085 of WSFP011494645.1, forward strand.
TATTAAACCACAACACATCCCTTAATGAGAATGTGTCTTAGTCCCACACCATGAATCATTCTCGGGACCATGGTCAAGGTTTTTTAGTATCCAAGTGGGATACATGTAACATGAGTAGGTTTTGTGCACTGGAAATGGTATTTGAAGTCTAAACATTGTCAATGGGGGAAACAAGGGGATTAGGCCTAAATGAACATTCTAGATCTCTAGTTTTAAGGGAGGAAAACACTTAGGCCGTAGTCCCTAATGCTACTTCTTAGGCTCAACCACTATGAACAACACCTGGAAACCATAATACAAACCCTATATAAGGGGTCTTTGACATCAAAGTTCCATATGGATTCCATTAGGATATTTTTTTCACTAAGGATGGGGCACAAGGTCTTGAACAAGGTCGAGGAAGGCTTAAGAGACATGACCACATTGTCAAACCACCACTAGGAGAATGGATGGTTTACAAGGACTTTATCATCATCAAGGACTAAAAACAACTGTCTTAGGATCTTATTAAATATTATCGAGATCAAGATCCTTGAACAAGTCCTTGAACCAATACACAGAAACTTTGTAAGGGGTCTTTGGACTCCAAGTGGGATATAGGAACGATGAGTAGGTTGTATACAATAGAAATGTGTGTCAGGGTGTAAACATGGTCTAAGGGGACACGAAAACCTTAAGTACTTGACATCAGAGTTGAATAGATTTTTTTTTATAAAGTATTGGCATCATGTATGGGTCTCTATTCTATGACCATAGTAAATGGAGGGAAAAAAGAGCCTCTAGGATTAATTCCTTCGCATCAGAGTTGAATATGGGCGTCATTATTATTTCTTAGCATCATGGATGGGTCTCAAGTCTATGACCATAAACAAGGGAGGGAAACAATATCCTCTATCATTAAAGCTTTCTTCTCAAGCTCAATAGCCATGGACAATTCCTCTAACCTCCACATTATACCACTATTGGTTAACACTTTTCTCCAAGGGTGTTGTGGGCACCATCACTAAGTTCATTTTGCACTAGGAATGTGTTTAGAGGTCTAATCAAGGTAACAAAAGGAGAACATGGGCCTTGTTCCCTAAATCATCCTTGTTAGTCTCAATTTCCATGAACAATGTGTACTACAAACAAGGCTTCTACAACTATAGTGATGAACATATCCTCAAACGACCATAAGAGACCCTTGTACAATATCTCTATCCTACCAGAGGGATGTAGGTGGCATGATTAAAACAAAACACATGCCATAAATGAGAATGTTCCTTGGGCCCACACCATGCATCATTCATGTGGCCATGGTCAAGGTTTTTTAGAGTCCAAGTGGGATATGGGTGCCATTAGTATGTTTTTCGCACTAGAAATAGTATTTGATGTCTATACATGGTTAGCGGGAAACCAATGGGGTTAAACCCTATATGAACCTTCTATATCTCTAGTGTTATGGTGAAAGGAGGAAAAAAATTGGTCCTTAGGCCCTAAGTTCCACTTATTAGACCCAATTTCCATGAACAACACCTACAAACCACAACACAAACCCTTTGTAGGGGCTCTTAGGCATCAAAGTTGGATATGAATGCCATTAGGAATTTTTGTGCACTAAGGATGGTTCACATGGCCTTAAATGTGGTCACGGAAGGAAAAAAATCTCCTCAGTATAATGTTGAGTCTTCATAGGATCAAGAGCCTTGAATGAATCCTCATACCAACACATGAAGTTTTTGTAGCAGTTCTTTGCAGGGATTTGAGTGGAATGCATGTGTCGTGAGTAGGTTTTGTGCATTGAAAATATGTTTGGACCATGCCACATGGTTAAGGGGGTAAACAAAGTCCTTAAGCCCTAATTGAACATTTTTGAGCTCAAGTTCCATGAACAACCCTTAAACACATCAACATGATCCCTCACAGTGGGTATTTTCCATAGGAATTAGATACGAGTGCCATTAAAATGTTTCATGAACCATGGATGGGTCTTGAGGGCTTTACTATAGTCATGGGAGGGAAATAATATCCTCGGTACTTTGACATCGATCCAAGGAGGGAAGAAAAAACCTTGTTTCCTAAACATAGATGCTCATACTTTAGTGCCATGAACATATCCTCAAACCACCACACAAAATCATGAATGGTTTGCAAGGCCTTCACCATCATCGAAGACTAAACAATAGTGTCTTAGGATCTTATTTAAGCCTCTTGAGATTGATATCCTTGAACAAACACTTGAACCAATACATAGGAACTTTGTATGGGGTATTTGGTCTCCAATTGGGATACAAGTGTCATGAGTAGGTTTTGTGCACTAGAAATGTGTGTTGAGGCATAAAAATGGTCAAGAGAGACACACTAGCCTTAATCCATACTAATCCTTCTTGAGATTGACTACCATGAACAACACCTAGAAACCACGACATGGGCCTTCTCTAGGGATTCCTTGACATTCGATTTGAATATGGGTGCCATTATGAGGTCTTGAGAATCATGAAAACCAAATATCTTATGATTGTGATCTCATAATTATGCCAAACACATGAATTCTCAAGTAAATATTAGATAAATTAAAATGGATAAAAATTAATAATTATGGCAATAATTTAGTGTATGGAAATGAGTATTTAGGGGACTTATGGAAGAAAAAATAGTCAAGAAAGGATAAGAACACGTAGTCAATTCAATGTCTCATCATTAGGGTCTCGACCTAACTCCCTTCGTTAAGGGAGTAGGTTGTTACTTAATGTGTAGTGTCCATCTTTATTAAATAAGGTCCACTAGGTAATTGGAGTGTGTAATCAATAATGTAAGGTTGTCTCACTAAAGAAGGCCCGCTAAGTAGTTTATTTAGCCTCATTAATGAAGTACTACTAGGTGGTCAGACTTTGGGATAGCTAAGAGATAACATTCTATGACAAGAAGCTTTGAAATTCCTTCCCAAGTATCCTCCTTCATTATAAAATCTTAAACATTTAACATGCATTGATTTTCAACCAATGCCATAAGTTCCTTGGTTTTTTCAAATACATGTTCCTTATTCTTCAAGAGATATACAAGTATACCTAGAAAATTGATCAATGAAAGTTAAAGCATTTGTTGCACCTACTATTGATGGTTTACTTAGGGTACATAGGTCACTATGTACAAGTTTCAGTTGAGCCTTCACTCTCCATGCCTTCCATGCTTCTAGTGCAGCTTGGTGATTCTTTCCAAGAAAACACCCTTCGCATACACCATATGGGAGAAGAATCCCTGATAGTCTAGTAACCATATTATAATTCATCGTTAATTTCATTCTTCAGAAATTTAGATTTCTGAGTAGTTCATGCCAAAATCTACTTTGGTCATTAGTCTTAGCTATGAGTGTAGTTGATCCTAGATATTT
>ML884643.1:3862-14454 GCA_009831015.1 Picea engelmannii
CTATGGCATGGGAACAATGTAAATGTATTATTATTTATAATTCCAATAACTGACTGTGGAGGTGAAGCCTCGAAGCACTGGCCATGATATTACTAGAGGAAAGGGTGAGGAAACCGTAGAGAGGGTTCATTATGTCAAAATGACCAAACTCTCTTTGTTGGAATAATAAGCCTCATTCAGACTCCAATGAAGAATCGATTTATGAAAGAGGAACCAGTGGTTGAACAATCAAATACCCCCATGAATGGAATCATGGAGGGTTTGGCCGAGGAGACAAAAGACTGCCAACCCAAAGTACCACAAGGTGTATTTTTTCTGCAGGCCCGGACTGACCCAAGTTTTCTTCTCATTGAAGGAACAGGATGGGTCCAAAACGTTCTTGGGGAGGAAAAAGGTGTGCAAGAATACACATGCAACAAACAAGAAAGAGACCATGCCCACAGGGGGCGTGCGATCTGGATATGCTAAGAGGAAGAAAGAAAAGGATAATTTGTTCTCGTCACAGGAGAGAACTCAGAAATACCTGACCTGAGCAGAGGGTCGTGAGCTTGATGTTGAGGGAGCATCTGATAAACCTCATAGAGGCTGTGATAGAGAAAGAATCTTTGATAAATTGAAAAAATTTCCCTAGTGATATCATGGCTTGGCACGGGGGTGGACAGAGCGCTAAGAACGAATGCCTCTGAACCTACGATTGGGTGGAGAGGCTAACACCCACAGTTAGTTGATCGGTAATCGACTATAATAGATAAGTATTTCGTTTACCCTGTGCACTTGGATTGAAATGCATGTTTTGAATGTCTGAGTTTTCTTATCTCTGAGTTAATTGGGTAATGTTATGTTATCTATTTTCAGAGTCAGATGCCTATGTGTGTATTTCATGGTTGAAGGAATGAACCTTTGATATTATATAAGTTTCAAATTGTTTCTCTTTCGAATTCCTGGTGCAAGGAGTACACATGTACTCATCTGGGTATAAAATATTGAAGGAGAGGCCCGTGCAAAGTGTGCACAAGGCCAATGCTTAGTGAAGCGTTGAATGGATCTCGAGGTGAGCGAGCGCAAGGAGTGCGTGGGAGATTTTCCTAAGTCTCAAGCTCATGAAAGATAGTGAAATTTAGGTCTTGAAAGGGAGGATCCCTTTGTTTGGAGGACGAGCAGATGAGATCCGTTCAGGAGGAGCCAAATTCTTTCACGACTGTTGGATTTGGAGAAGAAGCACGAGTTTTAACCCCTCGAGTCCTTCGGATTTCGTGAGTTTGACGATTTTTGTGTGTTCGTCACAAAGGAGGCAAGTTCTCTGAAGTCTCGGAGCCCAAAGTTAATCTATACTGTTGGTAGTAGAGGGACGCGTGTTCGCAGATCAATGGTTATCCGACAAAAAAAAAGAAGTGCAATCGCAAGAGCGTGCAAGTCTTGTGAAGCTTCGAAGGCCGGAGCAAATCTCGATTGTGGTGCTAGGTGCATGTGGCAACATATCGAGCGTGGTTTGTAGTTCAACGCTCCAAAAAATCTAAGGAGTGTTGCGTTTTGGGTCGGGAACTCCCAAAGGCCGGAGTAGAAATCGACCGCTCATTATTGAGGACACGTGGATTGTTGATCAAGGTCCTTTGCATGTTCGAAGTTCGAAACTCTGAAAGGAAGTGTGGTACAAGGTGTGGAAAGATCTGAAGCCCAGAGCTTGAAGAAGACATAGGTCATCGATCTAAGGATCCTTCGGGATCCCTCTCGACCATTTGATTGTAGGGACATGCGTATCACGTCGAAATCACGTGGGGTTCCACGTGTCGAGCAACGGTGATGGCATCATGACTTAGTAAGGAGGTGCTAGTAACCCGAGGTAGGTACCACGTATTTTTCCAGTAGGTTTCGAGTTGATAGGTGTCCCTCTAGGAGTGGATGAGCATTGAAATCTAGGATAGAGATAGGGTCGTTATCCATTGATCTGGGGAGTCCGTTGAGAACCCCTCTCAACCGTCTGATCAACCAGTGGAAGGACTTGCATATAACACTCCGACGAAGTCCTACTCCGAGAGAAAAGGATGTGGAGTAGGTAGAACCACTGAACGACGAAGTTACAAAGTAACAGAGGCCGTAGATCTATGGATCTACGTGGACACACCTCGACCGTGAGATCTAAGGGGTGTTGGAAGGCTATTAGTTCAAATTGACAGGGCACACTGACGTCACTCAGGGTGATGTGGATTCATGTTTGACATTCCACATGTCACCTTGATTCGTGCGTTTCATAGGTCTTATATGTCAATTGGAACGTGGCACCTGTCACCCATATATAGGGCCACATGCCATTTCTGTTCTCTGCCACATGTCATTACCTGGTGCGTGGTTGTTTGACTTTATGACTAATGGTACCTCGGGAGTTTGGGATTTCAGAACTTCAGGAGATTCAGGATGTGAGAATGTATGCTCCCAAAAGGGTTGAAGGCCTGAGCTATGTGGCAGGACCTTGGGAGTTTAGAACTTCGGGGCTCCAAAATATGTGTGCGTAGAAAGAAAAAGGGACATTCAATGCTGAACACCGAATTCACGAAGATCTGTGCGTTAAACGAGGACGAAGATCCGTCGGTGGAATTAATGGTGGATGGGTTTCTACCATATGGGTAGGAGCACTAGGGAGCTCTGGAACTTCGAGGAACCTTGGGATAGTGTGAATGAGATGGACCCACGTGGGCGCCACGTGGCCTTTGACCAATGAATCTTTAAGAACTTCAGAAGGGCATAAATTCCAATCCATAGCTTGGATTTGGGCATGGTGATAGTAGTTGGAAAGCTCTTGACGAGAGGAAGGTGATGGAGACCTAAGGAAGAGGATTCAAGATGATGGAGGAAAGTGAAATTTTGATGCCCCATCCCTAAAAGGTGTTTAAGGGGTTGAGTGTGTTACAAATCACCCCATGCAAGTGAATGTTTTTTAAACACTTGCTTAGCTAAGTGGGCCACATCTTTCTTCTCCTTGTCAGCCCAAATTGCAGTCTCATATACGTTTTTCACTAAGAGGAGAAATTCATATATTTTTGTGTGAAGTTTGTATTTTTTTCCCTTCAGTTTTAAATTCGCTTTGGATTTTTCTATAGAATCATATCACAACAAATCTTCCACGTCGAAAATCAATATTTTTTTTCTTTCCATTGCAAAAAAAGTTTTTTGTTACATGAAATATTATATACTATATATTACAACAACAACAATGAAAAGAATAATGTTTTAATGTAAATACTTTGAAGAAGTTGTATCTTGCACAATTGATTTAGAGTTCTATATCATTTTAGCATTTTCCTCTTATGTTCAAGAAAAAAATTAAAACATATCTATTTTTTCTTCATAAAAACAATCCAATTTGGTCTATTTCATTTAATTAAAAATGTACCTATTGGTGACGAACCCTCAATAACACATTCTTATATAGATGCATGTACCATTGATTCACCTTGTTTTGCTTAAGGAAAAATAATTAAAACTGAGTTGAGTATTTGATAATCCTTATAGCAAATTATGGCATGAGGAGAATATGGAATGCACGTCTGAGTCCTTCATCATTTCAACATTCACTTCTCCTCTTCAAGAAGGAAAATTAAAACTAAGGTTTTTTCTTCATTCATTTGAATAAGAATGTATCTATCGATGATGGTTGCTCGATAATACATTTTTCTATAAATGCATGTCCTAGATGAATATTGAGAATTGAGATGATTATTTAATATTACTGCAGAAATTTATAACATGAGTAGAATATAAAATGTACCTATTTGTGATGCAACCACTATAGCAACTAATTTTATTGAATAATGAAATTATGGTAGAGACCTTTTTTAATTTTAAATGTATATTGGAAAATAAATCAAGTACTCTAATTTATTTGACCATGCTTTTGTCATGATATATTCCATGTGAATATGAACTCACCACTTGATAGTGTATTGCCAGTTACAACAACAACATCCATATATCTTTGATCTAGAAATAGAGAAATATCTTCAATATGCATAAATGGTCTCTCTAGAAGTAGAGGATTATATTCATGCTAAATGACAATATCACAAAACAAGACTTTTTAAGTTGGAATTACCATAAAACTAGAATGATGGGAAAAAAAAGTAATTATTGTATAGTTTTATAAACATAATATATTTTATGAACATGAAGTGTTGATGAGTGTTTGAAAATACCCCTTCATATATCCCTCTTCATGTACATTCTCAACAACACATGCCAATCTACACTTTTCTTGTGCATTATACATTGAGTAAGTCTACTTCTAACATAAAAAGAGAGGGACTATTCCACCTTTCTCTATAAAAATTTCAAGAATATTATTTCAAACTGAAAGATTCATTTCAATTTTAAATGGATGTTTTATCCTCCCTCAAACACAAACTTCCTCAAAAGAAGGCAAATGATCATTTTTCTCTTTAGCTTCATTTTGGTCACATATGATCTCGATGGTTTGACTTGTATCAATTTCTTCATCTTATATTTTTGGTGATATATCCCATGTAACATAATGATGGTATCTACTTTGACATGTCTTTTTATCTTTGAATCCTATGAAATCACCAATATTAAAAGAAAAATCTTTGTTTTTTTAAGCATGATAGTCTCAACAACAAAGTAACATTTTATTGGATCAATAAGAAAACACAAACATATCTACCCCAATTGTTTTCCAATATGCTAACCAACTATGAAAAATCATTACAACTCCAATTAGTAATCACATTGCATAAATCAAGAACCAATAAATCAATTTTTAGTGTAGTCATATGTAATCATAAAATTTCCAATGAAAGGTGAAATGAACTTGGATAAGATGGAACAGATGAAAAATCATATGAGTTTGGAAGTGATCCCCTTTGTACTCCATTTATTTTTTCTATATCCATATCCAATATTTCTTTAGCTGGTTCAAGAACATTTTGAGAATTATCAACCTTTCTTTTTTTCTTTGGGTTTTTGTGTTCAATTTTGTAAACATGTTTCTCTACCTTGGGTTTTAGTTTCCATGTTAGTTGATGCAATTTTGTGAACATGTTTCTCTACCTTAATCCTCTCGCAGTATCCATTTAATGCCTTTTCTATCTCCCCCTCCTTGATTGGATTACTAAGCCATGCATTGCAATCTTTTATTATATTTGCTAGCACATCTATCTTTACATCCTTTGTCCCCCTTGGACACCTAAAAATATTTACCATGTATTTAGATGTATTGTTGGGATTGAAATCTTCTTGTGATGCCTTTTTTTGGGGAACATTTCAGATCATCATTGCTATAAAGGTTAAAAATGTTGAATCATTTTTTCCATATTTCACAAGGAAGACACACTAAGTTCAACTTCTCCTTGAACCTTTCATTCTTTCTTCTTTAAAAAATATTCTTATACTTTTGCTCAAAATCTTGCAATGCAATTTATAATTGTAAGAAAAATATTTTAATTGAAGTCTAAAATTAGATAAAATCAAGGATAAACACTTACCATCCCTTCATAAGAAAGACTTGTTTCCCCTCCCATGATGCTTTGGATCACCAAAATTATCCCAATAGCATCTGGATTTCAAAATTTGTGCAATAAACTCGGTTTGAACCCATGTTTTATTTGCCTCATTTTGTTGTATGCAAAGATTTATGATTGTAGTCATAGGTGTGGCAAGGTCTACAATCTGAGCCACCTTCTCTTTGAATTGATTATGAAGTTTACTATATACTTTATATTTTAGTATTTCTTTGGAAGCTTCTATCGCATGTTTCTCATTATGATTAAAAATGTACTTCACTTTAAACATCATCTTCTAATTCCAGTTTTGCAAGGTTAAATGATTTTTTGGTACTCTCTTTTATAAAAGGAATCAATAATCCATGTCTTTTCAATGTGTTTTGATTTTCTACCATAAATTGTATGAATTTAGGGACCCAATTCTTATTGATTAATCTATATTGATACTTTTTAGGGGCCTCATGACACTGATGTATATCAATTTTGAAAACTTTTCATCAAATAAGAAAGTATATGCATTTATTTTTCTTTCACCCCTATTTTTTTGAAACATTTTTGCTATTGTTTCCATTTTCAAGGTCTTCGCTAGACCCCGTGTCAAGGGTTTGAAGTAGGACTTGCTCATATCCTTATTCAAACTATGTGCGTACCTATGCCTCCGATGTGTTACATTTATAATAGAATTATGATTGACATTTTTTTTTATATTCATGTAGTGCACAACATATGATGTTTTCTTTCGAACGATATACACCTTTCAAAACAATTTGAATCCCATGATGTATTGCATTGGCCAATGTTATGTTTGAATTTTCATTTTAGTTACTCAAATTCCATCCATACGTATCTGCAGACACATTCCTTTCTATTGAAGATTTCATAAGATGTCCATCCATACGTATCTGCAGACACATTCCTTTCTATTGAAGCTTTCATAAGATGTTTTTGATATAAATTTTCCTAAAATGTACTTTGTTGTACAACACAATCTTTAGCATTGATCTTAGTTACTTTAGATTTTATAGTTGCTTCAAATTGAATCAAAATTTCAACTTCATTCACAACTGTCAAGTTGAAAATAATTACTATGGAATTCACATCGTCCATAGTGTAATTGTGAATGTACAAGTATGGGTAACCATTCTCTAGCTCAACAATATTTAGAAACTAGTAGAGATCTGTAACATCACAAGTATTTTCTGAAGAGACTTGAAGCATGGGTACACATGTATAAGATGTTCCTAGGTGTGCCGTTGTATAACATGCATGAAAACCTATGTTATGATTACATTTTTCACAAATGTAAAATGACAAATATACAATGATACAAGACCAATGTAATACAACAAATTACATGGAAGGCTTTGAAGACAAAATGTGTGAAATGAACCAAGCATATAATTAGGGTGTGAAATGTTTATAATTGAAAATAAAATGTTGAAAAAAACTAACTAATTGCTAGAAATAAATGGAAATTGTTGAAAATTAAATGTTGAATCAAATTTCCAAGAAATCAAGTACGTGAAAGATGACAAGTAATAAAAGTAAATGGGTTTTTTTCCTTATCAATTTTTTTCAACTTTTAAACAACTTCAAATGAAATTAAAAAAAATTCTAAAGTTCTAATTTAATGTTGAAATGAAATAGGCCAAACAAGCAAGATAAACCCTAACATCAATAAGCACTAGAAATGCAGGAGTTTCTTTTCCTACCTACAATGTTCTCTTAAATTTTTTATTTTTCCAAGAAAAAAATGTACTTTCTATTCTAGAAGAACTAAAAATATAATCCTTAGGTGTTGATGCACATACAATGAGTGACTAGATTTTTGTGGCCTACAACCCCCCTACCAATATGTTTTTCATAAACTGTCTCGAAACCTTAAATATCTAACTGATTTTTAATCAAAATATGTCATCATTAGTTGACATATTACATATCAATAGCCAAATATGATCATAAGTCTAAAAGGTTACAAGACCTTGAGGAAACCAGATGTCCCTTAGTAAATTCATTTAAGACAAGCAAACCTTTAGGCAGGTGAAAATCATCCTTAGATATCGAATCAACAAAACTGTTCAGTGATATATATATATATATATATATATATAACTAATCATATGAAAAAGACCATATACATCCTTCAAATGTAATTCCATATATGAAAGACTAGTACCATGGACTTGGATTTCATTGTTCATCCATTTGATAGTCATAACAAAGTATCCAAATACATGTAGTTGCATGATATTTTTCTCTAAAGAACAATTCAATATGAAGATTAATTCTCTAAATTCACCTTGATTATTGGTCCCAATACCTAGATTTTCCTTACCAGTGAAATAGTGACCCTCAACAATAAATAATACAAAACCCAAACTACAAAAGTGTTATGGACCCTGACAAGCTCCATCAAAGAAGCTCCATGCATAATCCTAGTTCATTATCACCTCTTTGGGTTTTGGCTTTACACTAGGATTATAAGAAGAAAATAATGGAAGAGATTGTAATAAGACTTTGAAATTGGGAACTTGGACATCCTAAAAAACACTGACATTCCTCACCAACTAGATTCTCCAAGTAATCAAGTATGGGAGTGTTCTATATTCCTTTAGTTCTCTTCTAATAAAGTACTCTTGAAATAGATATTCCAACATCACTTTACCCCACAAATGTTAAAGTGAAATTAAATGTTCAACCTCTTTCCATACCTGTCTTGAGTAAGGGCATTCTAGAAATAAATGCAAGGAAGTTTCTTTATTATTCCTATAGAGGACACAAATAATTGAACTTGCTTTATTTATCTTTTGAAGTTTATCCCGAGTTAAAACCTTCTTATCAAGAACAAGCAAAAGGAATAGAGTGCACTTTTAAGGGGTTTGAACCTTCCATAACTTCTTCCACCACCAACAAATTTATTGAACCTTAGGTGTTTGTAAAGATATGTATCCAAGTTTGGTAATATATAAGCCTCTAGTTTTCTTATAATCCCAAGAAATTTCATCATCTTCATTCCTAAGCCTTACATGTGCCTTCCTAAGCTCATCTAAATATCTATCCCAACACTAAGTCCAGTTACCTTCTAAGCCCAAGGCATGACTTTGAAGCCATCCTTGGCTCCAAATTGAGGTAAGTAGAGGATTATCAAATTTTTTTAATGTGCATCTTCCTTGTTCCTTCAACTAGAGGATTAGATATTCTACGAGGAAAATTCCTTCACCACACCATAGGATCACATCACTACCTACTCGGTATCGAACCTATGAACCAACTTTCCAAGCAAGGAACTGACCTATGACTACAAAAGCTAATGTCAAAGCTTTCCACTAGTTGGATACATTATAAATACTCTTTCTTCTCCTCCTAATCTAGTCAATGACAATGCCAGGGAAATACATTTTTCAATTATAATCCTTCTCCATAGGTTGGGGGGTCACAAAATTCCAAAGTGACTTATCTGCTAGGGATTTACCAAAAGGAAGATGTTATTGATGCACCAACTACCCCTATCCTTAGGTGAAACAATTACTTTCTAGTTTGACACATGGGATCCCTTATAATCACAACTACCCTTCCATATATAGTGAAAACACACCTTCTTGATCCTATCCAAAACAAATTTTGGAATATGAGCCATAATATGCCAATATACTGGAATGGTTTCTAGAATTGACTTGATGAGAACTGATTTACCTCCCCTTGAAATCCAACTATTACACCAAAAATTCACTCTTTTTTCAATCCCAGATAATAACCACATCCAATCAACCTTTCCATAATTGTTAGTTTTGAGAGAATAACTGCTATAACCTTAATTTCCACCCTACATTGTTAGAAGAGACACAACCGAAGATGTAATCCAAGACACAACACTCAACTCAAGGTTTAGACCATTTTTCAGGGGTGTCAGTCACATATGAGATACTAGCAACATGTCGCTTAACACCCATTCACAACAAGAAACACCCTCAACAACCTTCTATATTTTTGAAGATTCAAAGAGATGAGAGAGGGATGAGTTAGTTCTTCATGGCATGAGCCTTGGGACTCACATCATTCAAGCCTCCAATGATCTCTAGAAGATCTAAAATCTCTCCCAAGCCTCTTCCAAGAATCTATACAAAGAAGGAAAATATTGAGCATGAGGAGGAATAATCATTTACATATATATGCTGCCAAATTTCAGAGGTGCTTCTCCATCTACAACAATTGTAGTTAGGTTTCCAACTTGGTTGAAGAGCCAAGGAGGAGAAAGGAGAAAGGGGCAAGGAGGAGTGCATCTACACTAAGAGGTAATAGCATTGGTGTACTTCTATCGTTTGAATTAATAGATAATTAGTTTCCCCCTTTGAATATTTGTATTTCATGCATGAATGTTTAGATCTAATTTATTCTTTCATAGATCAGGTTAGATCCAAGCTAGATCTAAGATTCTAACAATAGGAAGAGAAGTAAAATGATATTTTTTTTGTCTCTTGTGTGTAGGAAGTAGGTTGTAGGAGCTAGAGTTGGAACTTCATGACTGCAATAGCCAGGACATACGAAGGAAAACCTTTAGAATAAGGTATGCCATTCTTCCATTTCCTTGTGTAATTGTGAATCTGGTTGCTTGTTTCTAAGGAATACATAGAAGTCTAACCCACTGTCCGTCTAGGATAAATAGGCAGATCCTAGGGAGATATAACTATCCATCTATGACATTTTCTTCGTAACAAAATTGGCGACTCCACTGGGGACAACCTTTGTCTTCTTCCTTGGCTCTTAAATAGTTTTTCCCATAAAAGAGGGTCGTGGCCTTGAGATCAAATTTTATAAATTTATATGTATAATTCTAAAGGAAATAAATGTAGATATGGATTCCTCTAAAAAGTTAGTCAGTTTAAAAAAAAATCGTCCAAATAAGTGTCCAAAAAGTGAAATTATCGTTGATTTAAAATCAACTATTTTGCAGATTTTCCGTGACAACTGCGTTGACTGTTTGGCTAATATATTTTGATAGAGAACTCAAATTGCAATTAGATCAAATCCATTAGATAGAGGAATTTTTAGGATTTCTTTTGACATATTATATCATATATTTCT
>WSFP011494655.1:0-14454 GCA_009831015.1 Picea engelmannii
AACGGAAAAGGCAGGAAGAAATTCTGTGGCGCCAGAAATCCAGAGTTTAATGGCTCAAAGAGGGAGAGAGGAACACCAAGTTTTTCCATTGAGTGGTGGTACATCACAGATACATCAATAGGATAACCTAGCTAGAATATGCCCAAGGGAATACCATACGAGAACACAAACTGATCGCAGGGGAACTCAACTCCTATTACAAGGAATGTCTTACAAAAACTAATGAAAATAGGGAGGGCGCCATCTAGAAAATAACCAGACACATACCCAAGTTGTTCACACAAGAACAAAATGAGGCATTGATGAGACCCATCATGCAAGATGAGGTGGACAAGGCATTCAAGGACATGCCCTCAGGAAAATCACTAGGCCCTGATGGATTCACTACGGACTTTTTCCATCATTGTTGGGATTTAATAAAGGAAGAAGTCTAGAAAGTGGTGGAGGAATCTAGAACCTCAGGGTAGGTACTCTCAGCTCTAAATGATACCTTTCTCACCCTCATCCCGAAAGAGGAAAGAGTCACCCACCTGAAGCAGTACAACTCAATTTCCCTTTGCAATTTCATTTAAAAAATCATCACCAAGGTTATAGCCACACGCCTCAAGACTATTCTTCCTTTTGTCATATCTAAATAACAAACGGGATATGTGGAAGGATGAAAAATCATGGATAGTGTCATCCTCGCTCACGAGGTGATCCACTCTTTAAAGACAAAACCCCAGGTATGCTCATCAAACTTGACCTCTCAAAATCCTTCGATAGATTGAGCTGGAAGTACCTTCGCTCTATACTTGAATCCTTTGGTTTTGCTATTTTTTGGGTGAACTGGATCCTCAAGATCACCTCTTCAACCTTCTTCTCCATTTTTGTCAATGGAGTCCCTTCTCAGTCTTTCTCCCCAACAATAGGCATCCGACAAGGAGACCCTCTCTCCCCCTTCTTCTTTGTCCTCATGGCAGAAGGACTGGGATGCTACATCAAAGAGGAAGTCAGGGAAGGCTCCCTGTCGGGCTTGCCCCTCCACAATCTTTAGCCTGCGCCCTCCCATAGCCAATTTTTTGATGATACCCTGCTAATGAACACCCCCATGGCAAGGGAGGCCAACAAGATCCACTCGATTCTCTCTGATTTCGAAGAAGCTTCAGGTATGGCTCTCAACCTAGAAAAATCTAAGCTTTACTTCTTCAACACTCCGCTAGTGGTCCAAAATCATATTTCCTGCCTTCTTGGAATTCCTAAGATCTCTCGTCTGTCCAATTACCTGGGCATACCTCTTATGGGAGAACCAGTGCAATTTATCTCTTGGAATAGCCTAATCCTCTCAATCTCCCACAGGCTAAGCAAATGGACCTTCAGACCACTCAATACCACAACCCATCTAGTCCTCCTCAAATATTTCCTGCAAACCCTTCCCACCTATCTCTTTACTGCCCTGGAAGCACCTAAATCGGTCATCAGAGCGATTAGGGGGCTACAGTGCAATTTTTTATGGCATGGACACCAACCTAATAAAAAATGGGCCCTGGTAAGCTGGGAAAAGATCTGCAAGCCCAAGCACTCAGGAGGCCTTGGCCTTCTGTATCCGAGAAAGATAAACCAAGTCATGGGAGAAAAAATGTGGTGGCAATGGCTCAAGCACCCCATGGAAATTTGGGCACAACTCTGGAAACAAAAGTATGCTTCGACCACCTGGCATGATCAACTAATTCGACTCAATGACACAACACTAGGCTCCAACATCTGGAACACAGCCTGGAAGAATTGAACTCTAATCCAAAATAATTCCTTTTGGGAAATTAGAAATGGGGAAAGTGCCTTATTCTGGCAAGACTCCTGGCAACAACAAACACCCCTAATCAATTTGGAAGAACTAAGCCCCCTCAGATTAACTCTCCCGTAGGAATCCTTTCAATGGGTCAAAGATCTTTGGATAGTGACAGAACGGGGGGAGACTTGGAGGCAATGGAGAACATACCATTAGACTCTTCAACTCTTGAATGAGGTGGATTTACAGGCCTAGAAATCTTGTGCAAGACATAGAAAAATTCCAATCAGGGAGGGCCAGGACATTCTTAGATGGGGTCACTCTACCACAGAAAATTTCTCAGTCAAAGAAGCTTATCACCTATAGGGAAACAATCAACATCAGGATATAGAATGCATATGGAGCACAATTTGGAACCCTAACCTATGGCCCAAAGTCTCCTTCTTTCTTTGGTTGACAGCAAAAAACCGCATCCTCACTTGGGACAATCTTAGAAAAAAGGGCTTCATAGGCCCCTTGATGTGCACCCTCTGTCAACAGCAAGAAGAGACCATGGAACACCTCCTTAACAGATGCCCATACAGCCAAGAAATCTGGGATAAAGGATCCCAATTGATGTGTCGCTCCAATCGAAACAAGGACAATATTCGAGATACTTTAGAGCATTGGGACTCTATCTTTTTCTCTAACCCAATCCTCAAGAGAATTTGGCAACTTCTCCCAGGCTTCTCACTCTAGCAAATCTGGAAAGAAAGAAATCAAAGGATCTTCCACTCAAAATCTTCCCCTCCTTCCCTATTCTAGAAGTAGGTGGTGACATGCATATACGAAACAATCAAGAGCAAGGCTTGGACCCCTAGTGACCTGATCTGCAATAAAAAGGAGGAATGCATCCTTCAATCCTGGAACCTATACTTCCACAACTAGGCAACCACAATCCTGGTCAGACCCCTCCAATGTATCCCAAAACGCTGGTCTCCACCCCCTACAAGATTTATAAATATCAACTTCGATGGGGCCTCCAAAGGTAACCCAGGCCCAGCAGGGTATGGGGTTGTTCTCAGGAACTTAGAGGGTGAAATCCTTTACTTGACAGCAAGCTATATGGGGGAAAACACAAACAATGCAGCAGAAATTTCCAGCCTTCTTAAAGGCCTCAAGATAGCACTGGACAACCACTATCAACGGATCATTGCAAAGGGAGATTCTCAGATCATCATTCACCTCATCACTCGAATTCTCCATGGAGAACGCCCTACTGCTATCTCACCCAGTTGGCACCTATCCGGGCTATTGGAGGACTTTGGAGCCTTCCTCCACCCCAACCTCATGATCATCCCCTCACATGTTAAAAGGGAGGCCAACAAGGTCACAGACTACCTTGCAAATGAGGGAGTCAACACTGAAACAGAGAAAATCCATTAGAAGGCACAAATCTCTGACTTCAACAACCTTTCGAAAAGGTGCCAAGAACTTGCCCACAAAGACCTTCTTCCCCCGGATGGGGTGCCATGCAGACCTCCTGAGCCACATGGCATGGAGCCAGACCGAGCCTTAAATGAGGCTGGTTGCCTCCCATCCCCTCAACATTAAGGATGGGAGCGGCCTCCAGCTACCGCCCTCCTGCAATAGGACTTGCCCCTTGTGAGAGCAGTCTAGCCATGATGATCATTCACACAACAAATTTAATGACGTCGACCGTCCCTTCGACTCTCCTACTTTTAGCGCATTCGGACTATGCCTTTCTCCATTGCATTTTGGCTCTGCACCAGGAATGCAGCAGGGAACCTCACAACAACCATTTTCTTTCTCTCTACAGACTTCCCAACAGCCTTTCCAGCTCAATGCCAAGAGAAAGGGGAAAGCCTCATCAAGGCTCTGCCTGGCATTCATATGCCGCTCAGTGAAATCGCTTGCAAGAATTGCAAAGGGCACTCACCATTGCCAGAATCCAGCTTCAACCCAATAGAATTGACAGTCATGCCCCTCCGGCCACAGAAGGCATCATGGAGCCTCCGGCCACAACAATCATCATGGAGCCTCCGGTTGCAACAACTATCGAGGAGCCTCCAGCTATAGCAATTATAGTGGAGCCTCCGGCTGCAGCAGACATCGAGGAGTCGGCCATGGCATATGTCATCGAGGAAATACCGGAGGAGCCCCTCCAAGAGACTTCAGAGTTGTTCACAGTCTCGAAAAACTGGGATCCACCAAGCGATTTCAGAATGAGTGCACCCTTGCATTTCCCCTAGAACTATCATGGCAGGGAAAATACGGTGCCAGCAGATGAGAGCTTCCTTTGCTATGTGGAAAAGGATATTCCAATGGACATGGCACCTCAAGAACCAGGCCCAGAGCGAACCAGGATAGCACCCTCAAGCGAGCCAATGGATGCAGAGACAAACAAGCATAGTGGACAGGCCCTGGAGACTAGTCCAATCCTTGCACCACCTCCTCTCTCCTGCATGACCTGCCACCTCTACTCCATCCAAACCTACTCAATTTGGTCTTCGATTTGAGGAGCCAGATGGCGGATCATGCCTATTGTGGCACCCTCATGGCCCAACGTGTGGACATGCTCTTCAACGCTTATTCTAACGCACCACCGAGACAAATATGCCCAACCTGCTTACAACACTTTGTCATTCCAGCCACCTTGGAGGCCACCTCAGACGCAGTCGGGTAACAACTATGGTTCTGTCCAAAGCTTACAGTCTTTTTTTCATAGTTTTCTATGTCGTTCTAGCTATTTTTTGTAAAACACTAAGTACAGTTAGGAACATGACTTACCGCCAATCCTGGTTTCCTTCGAGCAGGATTGATGGAAATCTAGTTCTACTTGAACAAAGGTTAACTCTGTTTCAGTTTCCGATTAATTGGCGAAACAATGGGTTACCCAGAAACACTGCTATTTTTTGCTACTTAATATAGAAAGAATCTCCATCTTTTTTACTTAACAAAAAAAATAATAATAACAGTTTTTTGGTTACTTCAAAACTGATGAATGCCATCTTTAATTCAATATAGACTGCTAAATCAACAATTACAAGACTTGATGAAATCTTGTAATTGCTAAAGATAAATAAATAAAACCAGATTTTTGAGCTTATAAATGTGTTATTTTTGCATAAGTTTCCTTCATGATTCTTAGCTTACAAAGTCTTGTTTGATGATAAGGTATTTAGAAAGGAAACCATCCAATTCAAACAATAGAATTAGACCTATCAATTCAATGAAGCATAAGGATTTGTTGCATCAAAATTCAAGAGGAAGAATTTGTGAGCATAGTTTAAAGGTTAAAGTAAACATATGATATAAGGTTGGTATTTTTCATTTGTTACAAAAGAAATCAAAATATTAAATAGTTAATTTTATTAATTGAAAAATATCATTACTATGAGATTTCTTCTTTCCATAACCTTACCTACATTCGATATAATTTCTCTCCATATCAAAAACTTAATACCCTCTACTTATCATAACACATAGTGTGACTATTAGTTGGTAGTGACTCATGAATCTCTCACAACATGTGTATTACACTTGGCTAAACATTTATTAAACTTGAGTTTTACTTCTACCACCTTGCTTATATGCACCATGAAATTAGCAATTAAGATCAGGGGTGGACAATTCCAAATACAACAGGATTGTATGAGACAGAAGAGACAAAATTTCTAAGACAAAGATAATTGAAAAACAAAGTCATACATGAGAAAAGGTTTACAGTAAAACATGGAAGTCGATTTAAAACCATTTGGAGTGGAATTAGTTTATGTTCATCCTTAATGCAATATAATCATGGAGAGAACGGGTTGGAGGCAGTTCTTCAAAAATCTTACAGGGAAAAATGAAGAAATGACAAAGGATTTTTCTCATACCTTTGATGGGGAGTGTGCTCAAGGTAGGTAACTTAATCATTCACCTCTTTGAGAACTCTCTATCTCAAATTTTAGGACTACCTAAAATGGGAGAGAAATGGTTTAAAAATAAATCCACTAATTTAAGAGCGTGGACTCCTTTCCTTCTAAGAAATAAATAGATAGAAACCTAATTGGGTTGCAGGAGTACCTAGGGTTTGGTTGAAAGACCCCTAGAAAGATTTCATTTTTATGATCTAGAAGTATGTAACACTTGAAGCGCATTTTAGCCTAATTTTCCTCTATCATATCCAAATTTTATTACATTTGAAAGGGGAGAAACTTATGAATATGCCTTATTTATTGTTGATATCTTTAACTAAAATGTCAAAGGTTATTAAAAAAAAAATATAAGAACGTGGACATGTCCCTTTACCATCATGGATTAGTTAAAATCATTATCAAGTATGAGCTACAAAAACTAGGAATTGAATGGGCACAATTCATATTAGACAATGGATTTGAAGATCAAGACACCACAAGAACTATTACGTAGAATTTGCTTCAAGGTACTACAAAAGAAAGGATGGGAAATGAAACAATGGAGATAATGGAGCATACACTTGAGGATCTAAAGTAGGTTCAATAGATTCTTGGAATATCATGGACTAAAAAGAATAAACGAGGAAAAAGTAGCGTCAAAATAGACAATGTTGTGAATTTGATACCTCGTCCTAGAATGACTAAAGATATGGCTAAAGGGTTTGAATAAGATCAAAGGAGAGATGAAGAAAGGAGTCATGTATTGGAAAAACCTAAAAAAAAACCAAAGTTCAAATCTTTGAACCAAAATCTAGATCAACTCCCGAGCTAGATGAATCCCAACAAGTTTTCTATGATTCTTTGAAAAGTATTGAGTTAAAAAAAGGAGAACCCTCTTTTGTCAATAACAAAGAGGTATCTCCAACCAATAGCATCAACAAAAGGGATTTACCTTCAACTATGGATTTTGAAGGAAATGGATTACCTACATATACTAGCAATGAGAAAGTTGAACCTTCTATACCAAAAGAAGAACTAGTCACTCGGTCAACTTTGATTATAACCTCCCAATTAAACAAGAAGAAAGAACAAGTTATGAGGTTAAAGAGTGATATTCAAGAAATTTAGGTCCTAGAAAGGTTCATTAAAATTGAAAATCAATCTATGAGAGAACATAGTACAAAGGTGATGGATGAATGACAGTTTGAAGGAAGAAAATGAGAAATCAAAAAAAGAAAATGTTATACTAGCAAGTCGGGCCTACAAGTAGTACAAATAGAAAAAGAAATTGAAATTACAAAACTAGAGTCTACAGGTAAAGGTTATTATGCATAGACCAAGAAGAAAAATAAGGGGAAAAGATACAAACAAAAGATATGTCTTTCCCATAACAAAATATTGAATTGAAACAAATACACTATTAGTTTTGGCAAAATTTTGAAAAGCAAGGGTTTTTAGCCTATAGTAATATCTTGGTACCCAAATCCACCTTTTGAACTCAAAACATATCCATTTTGTTTCCACTTATGGTACATATACGTTCATTTTGGTAATATATTTCTCATGATAATCATTTTTAGATCATATGAGTGACTATTTTTATTTTTATTTCCAAATTTAACAAATAAAATACCAATTTTGTTATCAACAGATAGATCTAAAGTAAATGAACAAATGGATTATCATCCTTATCTTCATAAGATGGTATGTTGCTCCTATATCCAGAAGATACAACATAAAAACCCCAGGTCAGTGCATGAGTCAACCAAGGTGTCAACAATCATCTAATTAGCAACAGAAACAAAAAATGTCAATCTTCCAAAAATCATGGTCAAATATTACTCACATGATCAAATAATTTCTATTAGGATTAAAATCATATTATAAAAAATAAGGAGAGTGATCATA
The DNA here is from genome assembly GCA_009831015.1 of Picea engelmannii. Taxonomy (NCBI): domain Eukaryota; kingdom Viridiplantae; phylum Streptophyta; class Pinopsida; order Pinales; family Pinaceae; genus Picea; species Picea engelmannii. Next base: position 7,579 of record WSFP011494655.1, read on the forward strand.
GAATAGTAATTAAGTTTTATAAATAGTTAGTAATGCAAAGAGATAGGGGAGGAATTTTGGACAACAAGAAGACATATTTTTCTTGCCATGTGCTTTTTGGATTCTTTCTGAACAAGGGAACCAGTGATTGAATGTGGATTTGGTATTTTTATTCAAACTCTTCTTACATAATTGTTTACTCTTGTATTTTTTGAAACTTATATTGGAACTCATTATTTTTATTAGTTCTAATAAAATTCTTTAAGAACTCGGGTTTATTGGCATATTGTGTTGAGTGAAGTGGAATTGATGGTGTTGCATTTCTATTGAACATTTGTTAATTATTCAAGTGTTATGAAAACTACTTTCATGATTATGCATTATGTCAACTAAATAGAAAGCTACTTTCATGATTATGCATTATGTCAACTAAATACATATCAAGTTAAAGAACATCATTTTCATTAAAGAGTGTTTTCATGATTTGTGAAAATTTATGTATGTGATTAAAAAGATGATGAGTCTTTCGTGGATTCTTTCTAAGAGGATTACCATTTATAATTATTTCTTTTGTTTGATACTAGTTTATTGTTATCCAACAGAGATAGCATTGCATATATGACAAGATAGTTTCTTGCAAGATGTGGATGCTCTGATATCACCTTGGGAACTAATTTATAATATTATTCTCTCATTCTTATTTGTTTTCCAGATTTTTGAATTCTTTCTTTGGTTATCAACATAGTGTGGATATAATTATTTTTATCTATTATTAGTAACAATTGTTATTGTGCTTAAAGGTTCTTGAGATAATGAATTCTTTCTAAGTCTTGAGAATCTATAATTCTTATTTACACTTTTAAATAGTATTTTCTCTCAATTGAGATAGGATTAGTAGATCAATTTTCTTTTTTGTAAACCTAGGTTAAGTTAGATAAGATATTAAATGATCAAGTCTCTTTTCTGAAGAGAAAATATCTTGAGTGGCAAGTTGAGCCCACATATTGGTTGGAAATTACCATCCCAAACGAAAATGACTCTAATTGGGTTTGTGATCGGGTAGTTATCCCCTGTTGCACAAGGGAATTTTCCCACTTGTCAACAGGAAAATCATATTATTCCTTCAATTAGAAACATGAAGATTCCACATACTAAATGGAAAAAGTTGTAGAATCACTACACCAAATAAGGTCATTAGTGATGGGTTAAGTTCATTGCTATATCTTTAGTAGTTGTGATGGTCCAAATGGTCCTTGTTGCTTAAAAAAATATTGTTAAAATTTTGGGGGTTTTAACAATGACCTTGACACTACTGCCCATAATCCCAGCTAGTAATGATTAACAACCTTTTCCCATTCATTTTCAAAAAACAAAATTGGTGACAAGAAACCACCATTGAGATAAATACAATGCATTGGGAATCATTATGTGATGGTAAAGGCATGTCACCAACGAATTCCTATGAAAACAATTTGAAATTGTCTCCATATATGCATTCCCCTTCAAACAAGCCACAACGAGTGTATCCCATAGCCAAAAAAAAACAAGGGTGATGATTACTACCTATTTCCATAGATACATTTCTTCATGAACATCTAGCAACACATAGTGACCATCTCTAGAGGAAATATATAGTGACACACTAATAATTTTCATATGGGCTTTATGTTTGGAACCTATAGCTATGGTGATTGTTCATTGCCATTAGAAGTCAAGGGTATCCAAATACTATACTATAATGGAAGGGGACAAACATCATTTTTTTTAACAGAAACGGTTATAATTTTATTAAAAAGAGGGTTGTGTTGAAGTAAAAACATCCAAGAGGTACAAAATATCAAAATGGCCATTGGCCTGAATCAAAATTGTTGCTTGACACTCTGCAACCCTTATATTTGTTCAGATGCATATATAATCTACCATAGAGCTTCCATGTGTAAATTTCTGCATAAGAAAAGAGAAGAAATAGAGTTTTACTTTGCATATGGATAACCTATTTAAGCCTTAAACCTGTGTCCACCATTTCTAGAGAATATTCCAAATTTGCAGGTGATGGCAAGTGCCTCTGAGGTTGCAGAACTTCACAAGACATGATCAAGCCTTCTGTTGGTGTTGACCTATGGTTGGTAGAAGCTATCAAGGGAATATTTTGAACTTGTTGACGAAGGGACTGGATCTAAGTAGAATGGAGGTTAATCACACAGAGGACCACTTCCAATTCTTCATGACGCTTAAGATCTTGTTCCTGTAGTTGATGGACCAAGTGAGCATTGGAGGTGCGTAGTGTCTCCATTTTCATTTTTTGCTTGTTCACTTGTTCTTGTAGCCTATCCAATTTTCACTCTGTGCAATCACAAGGGACATTGCTCCTACACCACATATTGTGTAATTCTTCACCATTGGATGAACACTTTCAGAATTGACATTGTCATTTCAAAACTGCATGATGCTAACCCAACAACTCCAATTCAGCCAAATGTCAATCCTTGTTTTTCCTTTGTGTTGAATTAGGCACTCAATTAGATGAATCATACAGAGGGGGTTGCATTCTTTGCAATGATGGAAGACATATTCAATGAATGGAAAGGGGAAAGGAAGATGATGCAGTTATTGTGTGATCAGTAATTCTTGCGCTGCAATGAAAATGCCATATTGAAACATCAATTCGTTAGATATGATTGTAACTGACAGAGAGGAGGTATACATACCCTACCCCCTGTGGATTTGAACATATGACCTCTTAGGAGGAAACACATGTTCTTAACCATTAGACTCACTCAATTTGTATTATTGGGATTGATTTATTTGTTGGGATAAGATGGATGTCCATATACACTACGAGAAAGCCCCTGCTTGTGTATTTGTGTTGATTCCTAGCACTCATAAATATTCAAGATTCTTTTGGTCTACAAAGTCAAAGATGACTACCCGCACCTGTCGCCCCTAGCAGGGGGCAACCATCATTAATGGAAGTGCAAGGGAGTCAAAAAAAAATATTATACATCAATATGTGAGAACCATTGCAATAGGATATCACATGGGATAGCCAATAATTATATCTATAGTGGTTTATTGTTATGTTTAAATATGATGGGTGGTGCATGTCTCCAAATGTGTTGTCAAAGGTGGTGGTTATTAACCATCAACACAACCTTAGATTTGAAATATTAAAGAGCCTCAGTCTCAACTAGCTCATCATGTAATTTTCTTATAGTTATTAAGGTAACAACTAATAACAATAATCACAACTTTGATTTGAAATTTTAAATCTTTCACAACAACAAGAATTGGTTATCACTAATGATTGTCACTAAATAAATTACATTGAGATATTGAATATCGAATAGTTCACTTCCACTACCTTGAATATGCATATATTAACTTTTGATTTCAAATTGTACTAATCAAAGCACTCTAACTTGGTAAATCACATAGAGATGTTTGTCATAATAAATTATGAGTAGGAATAATATTGATATAACACAACATAGAATCCATGCAAACAAATCCCTTAACTTTGCATCCATAGAGATCTAGAATTCCCTTGAAGCAATGGAAAGGTAAAGCAAAATGAAAATAAAATGATATGTTACAGTAGTTAAGGGGTTATTAATGCCCTATAAAGAAAATTTGTATTGCTTCCATAGAGAGCAACAAAGGACCTTTGAATGACAGCTAAAGGCTTAGTTATTGTGAGCCACAATTTGTAGTTTTGATTATGTAATTAAGCATAATGAACTACACTTTGATAGATTGTATTAATTATATTTCATTGAGACATTTATCTTAAGACTATGAAATTGAATGTAGGAATTTTTGTTTGCATTGTCTCAAATATCATTGAATGATTCGTATGCATATGTTTATGATATGAGGTTGAATATTTCAAAAAAAAAAGTTATTCTTGTAAGCTTTGTGCTTTATATTAGGTTAACATCCTCAAAGGGAATTACATAGGTGCTCATAGTATGAAAACCTACTAAATTGTATGGAGTGTCTTTCCATTCCTCATGGAATCTCATTAATGCATTGGCAACTTTTATAAAACATAAAGGAAACAAGAATTAAATATTAGATATGATAAAAAGGAATGGATATGGATACAAGTTGTATGATGTTACATCTGATATGGAAACCAATTGATTACCTTGATGATTCTTATTATATTCCAATTCCCATAGTTGTGGTGTCATTTTACATAGTTTTATTCTAGTCTCTTCCTTCCCATTAAAAATATATTTCTTGGTATTTCAATATATATGGTTATTAGGGAGGAAGTAAATGTACTCATCAAACACCTCATTTTCTAAACTTCTTGAGTGTTGAGATGTCATTATGGGACGATATACTCGACATGAAAATTTACTCTTTGTTTAAAGACCTACAAGATATGGAATTATGTCAATTCTATCCTTACGAAGCAATTGTTCAAAAAAATGCACAAATAATTAATAAAATTATATATTGTTAGAGTGCAGTACTTACTTACCACAAACAATTGTTAGCCCTGGGGCATCATGAATTGTCCATGAAATTATTTCATGGAATTGATAAAAAAAAAATCCCTACTAGTTTGGAGATATAATACGTAGTGATGCCAACCCATAACTTTGGAAGTTTGTCAATAAGAGGCTCAATATACACATCCATATATTTAACTTGGTACCTACCTAATTATTTGAAAATTTGACATTTGTGTTACTTTGTACATATAATAAATTGTGTAACAAACAACTAGACAAATAAAATGGTATGCTGAAAACAATATTGTACACAAATACCTGAAACAATCATTGCCAACATTGTGTGCTCCCTTTTATTGACATCCAGGGAGGTGGGTTATTATTTATAACAAAAATAGGCCACACAGAGTAAACAAACATGAGCTCTCCAAATGGTTTGACACCATTGGTTTCCAATGAAAACCTAACATTACGAGGTTCTTCATTAAAATATGGCCATATTTCTTCAATTTCCAAAAATGAAGTACCATCTATAGGCATTCACATAACACCAATTTCACTTCTCTTATATGCATGGTAATCCATAAATTATGTTATGTTTATTCACCTAGATAATTATTGGAAATATGGAATTATGAGAATATGATTAAGAACCTTGTGGGGCTCCTTATTTATTACTTGATAAATTTGATGGGCATTCCAAATTTGTTGCATGTTGTCCATAATACATAATATGAGAATTAGGACATACATCAATGGATTGATACTCGATTCCTATATATTTCATAACAAGAGACAATTCTCGATAAGTGTAACATAAATGGTTTGACGGTGGTCGGATAAAATCACCTAACAATCTACAACATTCAAAAATAAGTCATTGTAATGAATATTCAGAAATATTGTATCATTTATATAATTAACACTAAAAAAATAGTGCATATGTATGAAGAATGATATTACATACCTTAGGATTTGTGTTAAGACCTAAATAATGGCTCATTACCCCTTAATTGGGGCATATTACATTAGTAATGTTATTTTATTTATGTCGGCTTTAGTTCATTAGTTGTAACTATACCTCCTTGTCTCCTATATATACCAAGAAGACATTTTCATTTGGAATCATCTTTTAATTGTACATTTATGTGGGCATAAGGAGGTTGCCCCCTCGAAGAGGCTTATTATCTGAATTTCTCTCTTTTCAAGGTGTTGAGTACTTATTGTGAGGTTTTTCTATGCTATATTGATATTTGGTTCTTAACATATGGTATTAGAGCTCAAGGTCTTGGGGTTTCGCTGCTACATCTGAGACACCTTGGAATTTTCACTATAACTTTATTTCTACAATGTTTCAGAAGGAACGGCTTGGAGGATATTTAGTAGACGGATCAAGGTATGTTGGGTTAAAATTTTAGCTCTTGATGCCTTATAGTTTCAGAGATACAGCCTGTGCACGATAGGGTTTTGGAATCATCATGAACTGAGTCATTATAGAATTTTCGCTATAAATTTGTTTTTATAATGTTTCAGACCCTAAACTCCAAAGGATATTCACAGAAATTAGTAAGGTATTTGTGGTAAAAATTTCATCTTCTGGGTCATCTTAAATTTGTAGATAAACCCCGTGGAAGATAGGGTATCTGACTAGTCCTATTGACTAGTCTCAAGAAGGTGTTCCAGGTAAAACAATCATAACTTCTTCCTAGAGTATCCAAATTGAGTGATATTGGTTGCATTGGATAGTGGACAGTCTTTAGTATTTCTGGTACTAGTTTAAGAATTTTATATCAATTATTTTTTGTGGGGCACGCTATACAAGTGAGATCTCCTAGAAAGGAAAAAAATCATCAAGTTGTGGGGAAGTTACCGTAAATTCCACTTGGCACATCCAATTTTGATCAGACCTGTGGCATTGCAAAGAAGAAATATCAGAGAACTACAAAAAAGAAATTTTCATACCCAGAAGGGCCGAAACTTTGGAGATATAGCAGAAGAAAGATTGTCTAGCAGAACCACCTCAAAATCAAGGTTCAAAAGTGATACTTGGCCAACATGCCACCCAAAAAGGAAAATTCTACACGAAATGAGCCTCCATACAATCCTACATGGACTCTTGATGAAATTGAATAAATGTGTAGGGACATAAATGATTTACAAAAGAAGACAGTAACAAAAGATGAACTACAAGAGATGATGGAGGGTTTAAAAGGGGAGATCATGGAAGGATTGAAAAATTTCCTAATAGAGAGGACACCTGAAAGTGAAAATGTATCCCATGAAATTCATGTTGAGGACACAAGGAAGGTGAATCAAGAATGGAGAAACTCCAACTTTGGGTTGAAGACCAACCACATTCCTAAGATCGATATGAGGAAGTTTGATGGCAAGGACTCAATCACATGGATACTTCAGATGGAGCAATTATTTGATC
>WSFP011494658.1:0-14453 GCA_009831015.1 Picea engelmannii
TTGGAGGAGGAGAACTGAAAATTGATCCTTCCAAGGTCAAATTTATTTTGGATTGGCCAAAGCCCAACAATGTGACAGAGGTAAGACGCTTTTTGGGAGCAGTCCAATATTGGAGAAAGTTTATTGCTAACTTCTCTTCAATTTCAACTCCATTACATGCAGTAACAAGTGTCAAACAAGTTTTCCAATGGGGAAGCAAGCAACAAAAATCATTTGATGCATTGAAGGAGAAGATTAGTTCAGATCTAGTTCTTACACATCCAAATTTGAGACAACCATTTGAGATCCAAATAGATGCAAGACATTATGCAATGGGAGCAGTCTTGTTGCAACATGGTAAGCCCATTTGTTTTCATTTTGAAACTTTTAATGGTGCAGTGATTAACTATCCTACTTATCATAAGGAGTTGTATGCATTGGTGCAAAGTGTAATAAAATGGAAACATTATTTGTTGGGAAAAGAAACTATCATTCACACAGATCATCAATCATTGCAATACTTATAATTAGAAATGAAGCTTCAACAAGCAAGACACTTCAGATGGATGGGTTTTCTATAACAGTTCCACTTGGTTATAAGGTATAAAAGATGTATTTATAAGAAAGTTTATGATATTCTTTCCAGGCCTATTGTTAGTGCTTCAATTATTCTTGAGCATAATTCTATCATGCATGAGAGCTATGTTGAACAATATGCTTTAGATGTTGATTTTAAAGAGGTTTATGCAACTTTGTGTCATTCTAACCAAGTTGAGGAATTGGATTACCATGTGCATGATAAGCTTTTGTATCATCTTGGAAAGCTATGTATTCCATAGGGTGAAAGAGTCAACATCATAAGGGAAGCTCATTCTTCTCTTATTGCTAGCCACTTTGGTGTAGGCAAGACATTGGCTAATTTGCAAAGGTATTGTTATTGGCCTAAAATGAATGAAAGTGTTTCAAGATACGTAAGAGGATGTTCTATATGTGCTACAAGCAAGCCTAACAATAGAAAGTTGGGTTTGTATACTCCACTTCCGGCTCCTTCTCATCCTTGGGAAAGAATTTCCATGGACTTTGCATGAGGTCTACCTATGTCTAAAAAAAATCATGATTATCTTTATGTTGTGGTTGACCATTTCAACAAAATGTGTATTTTGATGCCTTGTAAGAAGCAAGTTACAACTGAGCAAATGACACATATGTTCTTTCAACATGTTTGGGTACATTTTGGGTTGCCTAAATCCATTATTTCTGATCGAGATTCTCGATTTATTAGGAACTTTTGGTCAATTTTATGGGCACCAAGCTGAAAAAGAGCACAACTTTTCATCCACAAACCGATGGTAAAACATAAGTGGTTAATAGGACAATAGTTCATCTTCTTTGTGGTTATTGTAACAAGCATCCTAAGCTTTGGGATGAGCATCTACACTACATTTAGCTTGCTTAGAACCAGGCTAAGCACTCTTCAACTCAAACATATCCATTTGAAGCATGTTTTGGTTATTTTCCCAAATCTCCTTTATATTTTGTCTTTGGGAAAGACATTGATATTGATGGTAAATATGACATTGATAGGGAAAATAAGTTCATTGAACAAATTCAGTTGGTAAATCAAATGGTACAAGAATAGTTGGAAAAGAGCCAAGCCAAGTACAAGACAAGACATGACAAGCATCGTGTTGATCACAATTTCCAAGTTGGAGATGAAGTTTGGATTTACATTAGCAAAGAGAGGCTTAAAGGAGAAGGTAAAAAACTGAAACCAGTTAGATATGGACCTTTCAAGATTCTTGAAAAGATTGGTAACAATGCCTTCCGTTTGGATTCACCTCCTTATATGCAAATTTATGCAATTGTCAATGTTGATAATTTGAGATTGTATGAGCCTCCTTTGATTGATAATCAAGGATAACATGTTCATATTCATTCTATAGATGATTTCTTGCCAGAATATCTTTTAGAACTACATGAAGACACAATCCTTGACAAGAGGATGAGAACTTCAAAACGAGGGAATGTGGAATACCTTCAAGTTGGTCTTAAAGGAAAAAATCCAAGCAAGGCTAAGTGGATTAAGGTTGGAAAGGTGAGGGAACTGTACCCTCATCTTTAGATAGATTGAAAGTAGTATTTTGGAGGTCCAAAAGCTTCCCAATGGGGAGGAGTGATCCAGGGGATCAAAATTTGCTCAAAAATCAAAGTGCTTGGAGTTGCTTCAAAATGGACACATGCGTAGGCCTCATCCTCACGATCACAACGTAACTTGAACGAGTTCAAACTGACATCGTATGAGTGAGATATCACGTTCTGTCTGTTTTGCCAAACATAATTTTTTTTGCTGATTGTACAATCCATACAGTGCTGATGTGGCATGTTCGTACTACTGTCATGGCATGTCCGTACTACTGACGTGGCAGGGAAAAATTGAATGCTAACTATGTAGAGATGCTGATGTGGCATGTCTATATTGAACACGTGGCAGGTGGCTGTACCAACCGGTGGCAGAGGTGACATGGAAAAGGCCGACCTGGCAGATGAGTTGGCAGTTGAGTTGGACCTGTTCGTTGGTGACATGTGGCAGTATTGGTGGACCAGTAGTATGGTGCCACGTGGCCTAGATGTGAGAAATCATGTGACACTGTCTTCATGGTCTAAAAGGTTTGTGTGTTCGTGGGGGTTGGAACCCACAACCTTTGGAGAGGGACACGTCTTGGCACGGTTGGGCTACCAGCCCATCCATGGGGTAGTACTTAACCATATATGGCAGGGAAACCTTATATGTTTTCACTGTGGTGTATTTTGCATGGGGTCTGGGCTGGGGCTCAGCCCCAACCCTCGGTTGTATACTCTCCACCATATGACTCTCAAGCACAGAGTTGCAATGGTTATGCGAGTAGGTGCTAGATTCCAGTTCGACGCTAGGCCACATGGGCCATGCGACCAACATCTTCATGGAAAAAGGCGCTAGGCCTCTAACTGTTCGACAATGCACCCTAATTCTTGGAATGGTGCAGTGTGTTGGGTTTTTGGCCTAGTAACGCTGCGGGAGCCAGGTTAGTCACACACAAGTGCGGATTGGAGAACCAAAGACAACAAGCTTGAAGGGGAAATTTTCCAAGAGGATATCTTCTTCAGTTTTTGTCCAAATCAGGTGCAGAAAGAGCCCAGCTAGGGGTTTTTACATGTTATGGAGCCATTGGAGCCATCTATTTGGAATTTTGAGCATTGTAAAGAATTTCTTTTAACACTTTGAGGAAATAATTAAAAAGATCCATTGGAAGCTAGACCAGGAGATGTAGCCCAAGAGAGGGGTGAACTCCTTTATCATTTGCTGTGTTATGTGTTTACTTTTATGGTTGTTATTGATGGTTATTATGTGCATCTTAAGTACAAAAAAACTCTCTAGTTTATGTGTTTGCAAATTGATCCTTTTGCTCAAGCACACATAATTAACACTTACAAATATTTTAAAAGATACAAGTCTTCTCATTTTCAGATCGTCCTCCAAATCCCCATGGAAAAAAGTTGTTTTTACATCTAATTGTTCAATATCCAAATCTTCTACTGCCACAACACTTAAAATAGTCCTAATTGAAGTCATCTTAACAACAAGAGAAAATATTTCATCAAAATCTATACCTTTGTTTTGTGCAAACCCCTTTACAACAAGTCTAGCCTAGATGGAAAAAAATTGAACCCATTTATAACCAAGTACCAAGTCTGGTTATTTAACAAGGATTCAATTTCCTCTTTCATGCCTTGCTCCCACTTATTTTTAGTTTCTACCTGCATTGCCTCTTCATAATTTTCTGGTTCATCAAAATAAGTCAACAATAAATAATATAATTAAGGAGAGTATCATTCAGGGGATCTATGTTGGCACAGGGGAAAACCCAGAGTTAGGGGCTTAACAATGCACCAGAAAAACCTCGACTACTGACCATTTTGACAACAACTACAAAGTAGGTGAAGTCTCACCAGAGGTAGAAGCTAGGGGGGTTACAGGATGCAGATGTCTGTAACCTGGCTGGGACACATATATGTGATAATAACACTTCATAAGGTATTCTGTTAATGCTTAGGAAGTGATATACCTTAGTTCATTGACCTTATTAACATTGCAGAACATACCCAAGGATGGATCTAGTGTAGCAACAACAAAGATTATGCACTTTAATCACTTAGCACTTAACACTGTGGATCAGATCTAACATTTAACATAAGAAAAGAATTTAAGAAAAACATACATATTCATTACACATTCTAATCTAATCTCTAAACAAAACATAACAGAGATAACATTGCACAAAGAAAACCATAAGACACAAGATGTACGTGGTTCACCCCAATGTGGGGCTATGTCCACCAACCGTTTCGCCTCTTTATTATTCATCTGAATCTTACATTCATTCGATCTTGTGCACTAAGCCACAGAGTCAAGATTCGCACCAGACAAGGGATCTACACACTGAGCACCATATCCTCCTTCCAAAACTAGGTCAAGGCACAGATCCAGCTCTTTATCAAGCACAAAGCCTTAACACATGAACATTCCCTTGCACAAATCCACCCAAACTACTTGCACTTAGCTTAAAAACTACTACTTCTACCACACATTCTTCTTTTATTTATACTTTTACAAACCCTTACAATAAGGCCTAAACATGGGAAAACCCATGGGCCGACATCCCATAAATCCATTACAAAAAACCTAGAGAACCCCTTACTGGGTCCACATATCCCACAAAATGGGTGAGATCCGTGATCTCAGCTCCCCTTGGGTGCTCCTTCCTCGACCAATTTGTCAAAGTCCAAAAGTGGGCCAACTTTGGCAAAGGTTTCCTCAAAACTTGGTTGAGGGCCAACATGCCCCCAACACTCACCTGTGACTCATTCTGAGTCACTCAGGTCTGGAAAATGTTGCTTCGAAGGCCTTGAGCTTAACTCGAGATGCCTCGACTTGCTGCTTCACCTGAGCATTTTGATCATTGAACTCCTGGATCGTCTGCTCTGTAACATGCTCTTCTAGGTTCTATTCTACTGTTGCAACCACTTGATCTAGTTGTGAGCCCTATCCATCAATCTCTTCGAACACCTTGCAGGCTTCATCCTGCATAGGTTGTAGCTTCTGCATCACTTACATTACCCTACCCTGGAGGGTAGTGATTTGTTTCTATACTGTGCGCCGCTCCTAGGATCTTTTCATTCTTTCTACTGCAGTGAGAAACTTCATCTGCACTTGCACTGAAAATGCCTGCTGCTTCGCCTACTGTAACTGTGCTTCCATCTTCCTTAGCTCTGGATCCTCAGTGAGGCGTTCATATGTTTGTGCACTTCTATCACTCATTTTTTTTCATTCTGAGGCAAGGGATATTATCCTTACTAGTATGTTCTTAGCGGCCTCCTCCCTCTAGTCATGCACCTCCTGCAAGGTGCTCCATACTATTTGGGACTCCAATTCTGTTATCCTAGCCTGAAGCTATTGGAGGGTCTCAACGAGCTTCACTATTTGAGCTTCGACCAACTCTTTCTCTTCCTATGCCAAGCCTGGTAGAGAGTGATATTCTTTACTTATCGCTTCTTTGACCATGGGTCGCTCTCCGAGCAACTACTCCTTTTATCTCTGTAGTTAGGATTTTTCCTCTTGGAGCTTCACCTAAAGCTCTGCTTTCTCACTTTCTTAAGCTTCTAGATTTTCCTATGCTTCTCGTATTTGTGCTAAGACTTCGTCTTTCTCCCTTTTTAAGGCTTCTGTAGCCCTCTCCTTCTCTTCCTAGACTTTTTGAAATCGAGCTTCTGTTGCATCCGTCGGTCTTCTTAATTGGGCTGGATCATCCCCCAATTCTGTAGTCTGTGACAAGGAAGGTGCAGTGGGTACTGTGTCGACCAAACAAACAACTTGTTGTACCTCCTTCAATTCCTTCTTGATACTTCCATATCTAGCTCCTCCTTATTCTCTCCAAATATTTGCAATATGTCCTCGAAAGTGTCCTCCATAGCTCCACGGACCAGACTAATGTCATCCTCCGTGAGGGTGGCTTCCAACTGGGGCTTATTAACATGCGTCTTCTTCCTAGCTGAAGGTTTCTTCGGATAAACCTTCCTCTTCTACGGTGTTACTGTCCCAACAGGGGGATAGGGGGATATTCAGGTGGAGGGGTGGTAGCTTCGTCTCCTCCCTGCTCTTCTTCTCCTTCATATCCTTCTCGTTGTCCATTTTTTTCATCTTCTCCTCCTCCTGGTGAGCCAGACCCGTTATCTTCATAAGTGTTGTCCTCCTCATCAATCTCTATATCCTAGACTTCCTTCTGCTTTTTCTTCTTCTTCGTCCCACTGCACTTTATGACATGCTCGACTCAGGTAGCTACGGGGCTTCCTATGGTGTCAGTGTCGGATAATTCTGCATCAACGACATGTTCAAGAAATTCCTCCGGCCACTCCTTTGTAATATTCTCCATATCATCATCCGTCAGCTTGTAGTACGACTACAATTCTTCCTGATTCTCATATCTACATGTGGTGATGTAGATGAAATGAGGATCAACATGAAACTTTGCTATTGTTTGGTATTGGTGCAAGGTGCACAGTGTCATGCACATAAATGATTCGATGACGATGTTTAACTACTGATAGTATGCATGAAACACGACATTGGACTGCCACTGCTTCATCATGTCATTGGTGTACTACAGGGTTGAAAACCGAGTGGCCAACAACTTCGAGGGTTCAATCTCTGGAAAAGTGTCTCCTTTAGGCATTTTCCAAGTGACAAATGTGATCAAAATTATCAGCCAGCTGTAATGGAATTCATATCCCAAATCTCGGGCTTTGTGATAATCCTTCTCTAGCTCGTTGACGAGGTAGTTCACCCAGTTCATCTGCATTCCCTCCACACATTTTCCTACGAGGTCCACCATGAACTAAATGACCTGTGTGGGGCAGTTCTTCCTTACTAGCTTGCCAACTAGGAGTTGGCAAGCGAGGCACACTATGCCATCCTGTATAGAGGCTACCTTGTAACCTCACTTTCCTTTTTCAACTTCTCCGTAAGCTTCCTTGATGTGCTGCGCCAAAGATCGGTTTGAGGCCTTCCCTGGATAAAACTACTGAGGGTCAAGACCCTTCACACTTAAGCCTGTGATCTGATGGATCAACACCGAATCTATAGTAATCCTTCTATCGAGCCACAAGTATCCGCCATGATAGCATGACAGGAGGAGTTTAACGCAAACGTTAACCTCCTGGTGGTGCCAAAAATGTGGTATCTTCATCACATTCAGCATAGTGGACTGCTCCAACCCCTTAATCAAGTAGATGTGGGGTGCTAACAAGGCGTGGTTCTTCCTGTCTCTTAAATTGAAGTCATTTTTCTTTAATAGCGGGATCTGTCCTAGTTGACTCCCAACTATGCATATTCCTTTTTGAATGTATGCATTGAACATGACGTACTCAAAATCTAGGGGGATACTGTTGCAGATAACAACGCCAGCCAAAGGTGGGATATACTCGGGTAGGATCAAGGGGATCTGCTTCGCATTATCTAGATCACCACGGTGCTTACTTCCCTCCTCAGTCACGCGATTAACATGGCTAGAGTGACATCCGGTCTAAGGGGAAGCCTATAGTCCCCTAGTCGATGACACATGGACACCTTCAAATACCGGTCTGTCAACCATTATATTCTTGAGGACTTCCTCGATAGACTTCTCCAATTCACTAGGTTTGCCCAACATTCTTGCTTTTATCATACTAGCAGGGTAAACAAACGAACGACGGGGTAGATAAACGAATAGGCAGGGTAAACAAACGGATGACAGGGTAGATAAATAGACAGATGCGGTCTAATTTTAGATAACACATCTTGACACTTGGACAATTCTCTACTTATCTCAATCAATCATGGGTAGCAAAATTGGTCCCAATGCAACGACCAATGAGTTAAATAAGCGGGGCATCGTGACAGATCTTCCAACGGCTAGGAAATGCTTCCATCAATGTAAATATGTCTGTTATGGCCCAATCTCAATGTCCAAGAGAGGTCCATCATCCCATGAATGCATTTTCTAACCATTCTAGAGCATCATTCTAACGGTCAGGGCACCTCCAACAATCATCTAACTTCACCAAGGAAAAGTCCCATTCTATGCAGACATGTTGTTCCAGCGAAGTTCAATTCCTGTGAACCTGCCTCCTACGAGTTTCCAGTCTGAGAATTCTTCCATCTGGTCTCTGTAGTTTCTTGTATCTTTTCCAACTTAGCTTTATTTTTATTGAGCTTCCTTTCCTTCTTTCCTGTTATATGAGTATCTCTAACTATTTTTGGAATACTCTTTCCATTCTTATTCTTATATTCCTCTAGCGTGGTGGCTTCGTACTGTTGAGGTTCCCTTAAAGGGTCTGTAGTTAATATCTCTTTTCTTAACACTTCCTAAGTGGGCATACTTCTTTCTTGAATAGATAGGTTCCTCAAGCCTTCTTGCATTCTTTCAACCTTGATAGCTGATTCTCTTGCCTTCTGTCCCTCCTGCATTGTTACTTTGTTCTGTTGCTTTGACTTATCCTCTCGTTATTCTATTAGTCAGACGATTTTCCTAGCTATGAAATCCCTTAATTCTTGCTTTTTCTTTTCTCTAGCTTCTTCCTCTGCTTTTCTTCTGATTTGATCCTTGTCAATCCAAGTCTTACCTAACAATAGTGGGAAAGGGGCGCAATCCCCAACAAACTTAATGACTTCAAATTCCTCTTCAATCGATGTTCCATGAACAATAATATGTACATTAGTAACTCTTCCACATAGGGTTATCATCTTGCCCTTAAACAAGCCTATCCTTCTCAATGAAGGTACCACAATAGCCTTTCCCAAAATTTTCCAAGTTTCTTCTGTCACAATATTCACTTGTGTTTCTTCATCCAAGACACAGTCTATGTCGAAGTCTTCTATTCTTGCACTTATGTACTATTTTAGTTTCATGATCTCTGGTAAATTGACATCTTTGTGAACATCCATCGTCTCTTTCAACTGTAATAATGTAGTCTGAACTTCCTCTGGCCTTTTCTCTTTATGACTTTCTAACATTCCCTTAGTCTCTTGACTTTCTTCATAGTTTTCTTGTCTTATGTTCATCCCTTCAACTTTAGCAATAATCCTTGGACAATCCTCAACCTCATGACCAACAATCTTACAAAAAACACAAATAGGACCTACGCCAGGGCATTCCTTAGCAAGATGTTCCGGTCTTATGCATTTATAACACAAAGTTAATCCTCTTTTTCTTTTAAATGTTCCCCAACCTCTTCTGTACTGCGCACTTCCCCTCGGATCATAGTGCTGGACCTGCAATCTGCAAAAAATATTTCTAGGTTCCTGCATCCACTTGTTAGTCCAAAAACTCTTTCTATGCATATGAATAACATATCTTTCTTCATTTCCATTAAATTTACTTGAATCATCTCTTTCTTTCAATTGCACCCTAGCCTTCATATTATGAAAAAATCTATTAAACATACTTAAGTTCATGCTTTCAAAACAAAAAATTTCACTTATCTTTCTCTTGCCAAAGAGAAAATATTTACCTATTTTAGGATCTTACCTCTCTTATTCATATCAAATTACTTTCTTAGCATAAATCTTCACAAGTCAAGTAGAGTACTGCACACTTCAACAACAGATCTACTCACATAACTTTACTTCAGTTCCCAACAATCACAGTTTCAGGTCTCGACAACGAAACCATTTGTGAGCGCAGGGGCAGACCCAAGGTTCAATGCTTAACAATGCACCAACAAAACCCCAATTACCGGCCCTTTCGACAAAACCTGTGAAGCAGGTGAAGTCTCACTTGAGGTAGAAGAAAGGGGGGTTACTAGACACAGATGTCTGTAACCAGAATGGGACACAGATCTGTGATAATAACACTTCACAGGGTATTCTGTTAATTTTTAGGAAGTGATATACATTAGTTCATTGACCTTATTAACATCACAAACCATACCCAAGGATGGATCTAGAGTAGAAACAAAAATATTATGCACTTCAATCACTTAGCACTTAGCACTGTGGATCAAATATAGCATTTAACATAATCAAATCATTTAAGAAAAACATACATATTCATTACACATTCTAATCTAAGCTCTAAGCAAAACATAACATAGATAAAATTGCACAAATAAAAACATAAGACACCATATGTATGTGCTTCACCCCAGTGTGGGGCTACGTCCACCAACCGCTTTGCCTCTTTATTATTCATCTGAATCTTACATTCATTCACTCCTATGCACTAAGCCACATAGTCAAGCTTTGCACCGGAAATGGGATCTGTGCACTGACCACCAGATCCTCCTTCCAAAACTAGGTCAAGGCACAGAGCCAACTCTCTATCAAGCACAAAGCCTTAACACACATACATTCCCTTGCACAAAGCCACCTGAACTACTTGCACTTAGCTCAAAAGATACTACTTCTACCATACATTCTTCTTTTATTTATACTTTTACAAACCCTTACAATAAGGCCTAAACATGGGAAAACCCATGGGTTGACATCCCATAAACCCATTACAAAACCCCTAGAGAACCCCTTACTGGGTCCACATATCCCACACAAATGGGTGAGATCTGTGATATCAGCGCCACCTGGGCACTCCTTGCTTGACCAATATGTCGAAGTCCAAAAGTGGGCCAAATCTGACCAATGTTTCCTCAAAACTTGGTCGAGGGCCAAAAATCTACTTAACCTAGTAGATCTTCTAACAACACTTATAGGAGTTTGAGGTACCTGTTGCTCATGTTGTTGTACATTTTGATATTCTAGTACCTTTGGAATTTCTTTTTTAGTGATCTCATCAAGCACTATGTATTCTGGTTTTTCTTTTTCTCGTTTCTTTCCCTGCAACCGATCTTTGTACATGACCTTCTCATTTAATATGATATATATACTCCTAATTATTTTGATTTTTTCATAATCCCATAAGCGATAACCAAAATCATTAACACCGTATCCAATAAAGGTACACCTCTTCGATTTTGCCTCAAGTTTTGTTCTATTTACTTATCAAATATGGACAAATGATTCACAACTGAAAGTCTTCAAAAATGAATAGTTTACCTTTTTACATGTCCATTCCTCCTCTGGAATTCCACCATCAAAAGATCTTGAAGGTCTTTTTTTTATCAAGTAAACAACAATATCTACAACATCTACCCAAAACTGTAAGGGAAACCCTGCATGCAATCTCATAATCCTTGCACACTCCATGATTGTCCTATTCATCCTTTCTCACACTCCATTTTCTTATGGTGTTCCTGGAACTATTTTCTCTCTACGAATCCCATGGTATGAACAATAATCATAAAAATCCTTGCTGCAATATTAACCTCCATTTTTTGATCTAAGACACTTCAATGTTTTTCCTATCTCATTCTCAACCAAATATTTTCATTTCTTAAAAGTATTAAAAACATCATATTTTTATCGAATGCAATAAACCCAAGTTTTTCTAGTTGCATCATCAATAAAAGTAACATAATAATGAGAGCCGCCAAGAGATGATACTTGAGCTGGTCCCCATACATCTGTATGCACAAGATCTAACCTTTCACTCTTCTTTTCTTTTCCAACTCTGAGAAATATGTCTCTCTTTTGTTTTCCATAAACACAATGCTCACATAAATCCAAATCAATTTGTGTAAGATCTGGCGAAAAATTCCTTTTGTGAAGTATCTGCATCCCCTTCTCACTCATGTGTCTAATCCTATGATGCCACAATGCTGCATCCACTCCCGTAGAAGCTAAATAGATAGAAGAGTTAGTATTACAAGTACATAAATACAATGTACCTACGTTCTTTCCTTTTACTATCACCAATGATCCTTTGGTGTCCTTCCACGCCTTATCCGTAAATATGGATATACAACCTTCACATTCCAACTTCCCTATTGAAATTAGATTTTTCCTTAGATTCGGAACATGTATTACCTCTTTCAACAACCATTGGTTTCCATTCTTTTGTTTTATTTGTACCTTACCCATTCCAACAATTTTGCATGGTGCATAATCACCCAAATGAACATGTCCAAAATAACCTTGAACATAATATAGAAAATGTTTCCTATGGGGTATGGCAAGAAATGAAGCCCCTGAACATACTACCTAAGACACAAAAACATTATCTACAGAAAGAATCAAAGCATCTTGTAACATATCTCCTATTACATTTTCTTCCTGATTTTTTTCCTGCTGCCCATCTCTTTGTTTCTTTGAAGCTCTGCAGTCTTTCTTCAGATGTCCTTTATTCCGACTATTCTAGCACTATCTTTCCTAGTTTTGATTTGGGTCTTCCCTTCCTAGAATTCCCACGGTTCCCTAAGCCCTTTCCTCTATCCTTTTGTCTTCCCCTATTCTCCATGTTTAACACATTACCTGATGTCTCACCTGTGATTTTTCATCACATTTCCTCGCTAAGTATAACGCCAACAACATCATCAAATTTTAGAGTGTTTGAACTAGAGTCAGAGTTACTTATATCCATGAAAAGTCCATTCCAACTTTCTGGCAATGAACACAATAATAGAAGAGCCCTGACCTCATCATCAAAGTCCACTTTTACAGAACTTAGTTGATTAGTAACCGTATTAAATTCATTTAAATGATATACAATAGACACACCTTCTGAAATCTTTAGAATAAATAATCACTTCATTAGAAATACCTTATTGGACACCAAGGGTTTTTCATACAGTTTAGCCAATGTGTTCATCAACTCCTTCGTTGTATTTTCTTTTGAAATATTGAAAGCCACCGACACTGCCAGGCTCAACTGTATCGTTCCTAGTGACTTTCTGTCAAGAACCTCCCATTCTTCATCCTTCATGGTCATCGAATTCTTTTTTATTATGCCCAATGGTAGGAATAGATCCTTCTGATATAAATAATATTCCATCTGCATATTCCATAACTGGTAGTTTTGGTAATTAATTTTCTCGACACTAAACTTTCCATCTTCCACCATTGTTCCCACTCAAAATAGGAACCCTCTTTTCCTGTGAGTTACCTTTCACTCTGATACCAGTTATTAGAAAAACAGGATCACAGAGAAATAAAATAAAACAAATGCGGAAATAAAACACAAAAGATACACAATACAATAGAGATACATATATATGTGGTTCACCTAGTGTTGGCTACATCCACCAGAGAAATTGCTAGGTCCTTCCTTTTTATTATCCAAAAAAATGAAGGGATACAACCTACAACACACCCATTGTAATTTCCTCTTCTTTCTCTAACAATATCCTCTCTCAGAATACAATAATCACTCTCATGCACAACCATATTAAATTCCCCTCATAAAAATTCTAGGGAAAAAAACCCTAACATAACTTCTACCGTCATATCTGTGACCTTATAATGAACAATTCATACTGACTATGAAAGTGCAATATTTTATAAGGTAAATTTTTCCTTCGGGGGCCCGCTGGCCCCCAGACTCCCCAGTCGAGGGGATGAACTGCCCAGACCTCATAGGGGGGGAAATCCCCCCATGTGGAGGGGTGTACAATCTTCATGGGGTATAAACACGGCTGAAAACAAAGATCTTTGAATCAAGAAGATAATTAGGCTCCACAACCAACCCTCTACAAAGGAACCCATGAACGAGACACTACAACCCCTTGTATATCATGAACCCCATGACCACTGAGTCTTGACCCTTAAAAAAATCATATAATTTACATGGCTTAGAGAGGGATCTCTTAGAAACAATCCTTGACCTAGGGCAAGATCTACCCAATAGGACACCTTGTCAACCCTCCCATATCCAAGCTTGGGAAGTAGCATAATGTCTTTGAGCACTTAATTGTTTGATAGGGTAATCTTTGATGCACATGATCAGGTGGCTCATTTTTTTGACTTGATTTAATTATCATGATATTTTGACTTGATATCCTTGGAGGGTGTGCTTATTTGTCTTTGCAGGACCTAGTTGGTGGACAATTTTGGAGGAACAAGCCTAGCTTGGGATTCCATGGGGCTTGAAACCCACATGTGGATGCCAAGGGCCTACATGCTGGATGAGAGAGACATACCTTCAGAGGTTTGGAAGACATTGTGGATGACATAAACTAGCCCTCACATGCCAAATGTTTTGCATAGGAGAGGCAAAACGTGACCTTTAGAGGCATGATGTCACCTAGGAGGGCTAGGGTTTGGTGCTGAGCTTACCACTCATTGGCACATGGATGTTTTTGAGGAGAATGAGGCTTATACCATGAAGGAAGTGTCTTGGATGCTTTAAATGTGGATTTGGGAATCCTAACTACACTCCTCCAACACCTACAATTTTCTCCCAGTGCCAAAACGTCCCCTAAAGGGGTGACATCACTTGGAATTAGGGTTTCTTTTTGTGTAAAAGTAAAATTTTAAGTGAATTGTTTAATATTATTTTGTAAAGGGGGAAATATTA
>WSFP011494661.1:0-14453 GCA_009831015.1 Picea engelmannii
CCACGATTTTCCAGCTGACCTGTGTTTAGCCACGGTGGACCCTCCTCCCGTCACTTCACTCACCATCTACCCACTATCCCCCGTTGCCATGTGTCACTGTTTCATCCTTCCTCTCTGGCCCGCGTGGCCTCCCCTTCCGTCCATCACTCATTCGTTGCCTGCCACGCATCCCCGTCTGCCCACATCAGCCTCCCGCCTAGGGGTGGTTCCAGCTCGACCGCCTCTCTACATGGCCTGTCTTCACCCCTCTCCGATATCACCCTCGCTTCTCTCCACTTCCTCCACGTGCTCCGCAATCTCAGTGCTCCCACCATACCCCATGACCGTCCTTCAAGCTCGTCAGTTGTTCCAGATGGCAGTATGAGAAGTCTTCTCCATCCCGAAATGCTGAGTTGGCCTAACCTTCTCCAATCCCAAGAAGCAGTTATTGTAGCGGTTGGCGGTTGTTAGACATCGTCTCCGCCATAATGGGAACGTCCTGTAACGAATTAAAGGCACGTCGACTTCGCCGAATAAACTGTCAGGGTACTGATTGCGTATGTCATAAGTTGCACGACCATTCAGAGATCAGAACTCCGTGTTGTCAGAAGCCATGCAGACGCAAAGCCTTCAATGCACTTTCTTGATTCCGCCGCTGTTGTTAGTTTGAGTATATGTAGGCGTTTTCTCCATTTTTGTATCGATCGATGGTAGAGCTAAGCTCCCGACTGTATTGTTTTCAGCCATTCTCTGGCTCCTTGTTATGCCTCTGTGTTTGAGATTTCTTGGTTTATAACAAACAGTTCTCTCCCTTTTTCCATCTCTGTTTCGTCTGTTACTTGAGGATTCACAGTAGTGCAACTGATGCAGCAAAGGATTTGTTGTGGAGTTGTCGTGCCCTCTGGTTTTTATGCGTTTGAATGTAAAAGGATTTTGCGTTTGAGCTCATTTCTTCTTTAATCTGTTGCATACCGGATGTCTGTAATAGATCATAGCGCTCTTCTCGTGTGACTCTTCCATCTACTCGCCCTTTATTGCAACTCACTGTTTGGTGTTTACGCAAGACCTCACTCGTTCATGCATGCCTGGTCTGGTTTCTGAGTTGATACGATGCTATCATGAGTCTTCCTCCATTTGATCACCCTTTAAAACAAACCGTGACATTAATTCTGATGGGCTTCGGGCTCTGCTCCTGCTAGCAATCCAGGAGTGACTTCCGAACGCCAACAGATGGAAATCAAGGCATGGCTAGAATTGCCTTTCTTGGGATTATGATCTTCTGGCTTCTTCTTCTTGGCACCCTCAGGAATGCGATCTCCAAGGTTGTTTTTTTGAAGTATTTGATTCATTAGATCTATTTGTTTTTTCATGCATGTGTATTATGGATGGAATCCTTTATGGTAGTATGTGCATTTCTCTCCTTTTCTTCCCTTTCCACCTTTGGATCTGGAGGCATTGATGAATGGTTTTGAATACCCTTCCTTCTTCAAATTTGCATGATATTTCCTTTTGTATTTATATTTATATTTATGATATTGATGGCTTCCATATTGCACAATAAGTTCATGCATATTTGGGCCCTTGATTTTGCCCATGTTGGTGATCTTGGTTTTCTCTTGTGTCAGGGATTCGATAAATTCCTCAGGAGAAGGCATCTTCCAAGTGGATCCAAAGGTTAATTTGACTAAATGGAATGTGGATACGAACGTGGATAATTCATAACCAAGTTTGGAGAGAGTGGTGAGGACCATTTATTTCTCCTCCTTAGATTTATCAACCCCGCAAGCTTTGAGTTGCGACAGTAAATCCTTGTATTTTGTAAAGAAATCTTGGAGATTGTCAAAGCTTTTTGGATCCAATGTGAGAAATTCCACCTCAAGCATGCGTCCCCGCATATCATATTTTTTTCCAAATATCCCTGCCAAGGTGTTCCATGCTTCATTAGGGTTTTTACAGGAAGATATGTGAAAAAGGAGACCGGGAGGAATGAGACTGCAAATTGTTCTGAATACTTCATCCATTCGATTTAGATACTTGGATTTTTCTATGGCTAATGCCAGTTCTATCTCTATATTCAAGGTTAACCTGTACAATCCTATGGTTTGGAGATGCATGGTTATTCTCTCCTTCCATGCAAAGTAATTGTAAGGTGTAAGAATGAATTCTTTTGGGAATTCCACTTTTCCATTGTCTTCAATCTTTGGTACCTGCAAAAAATAATTTGGTGTATCTTTTTCTTAGAAGTCCATCATCTCCGATACCATATAAATGTGTTGAACATGCAAAGAATATACCTAGCTAGAAAATACCACACACATTTTCAGAGAGAAATTAAGAAAGAATAAGCAAGATAGAAAGAATTGAAGAATTCTCATTAATCGTAATGAATAATGAATAATTTACACATGATATACTGTGTATAACTCAACCCATGCACACTAGAGGTGAACTAATGCACCATTGTGGTGGTCTAGAGTGATTTGGACACACACCAATAGTTACAAGTGTCAACTGCCACATATTCTATTCTCTCGGGAAGTTACAAGAGTGAACTGCCACCTAGTTGAGTTAACTAGACTATCAGTCTTCAGTTAACTGGATGAAACAGAGTGAAGTGAGGAGTATATCAAGGAATCAAGGGTAATGTGGTAGTATTGTGATGATACCAAGGAAATTTTTTATTAGCATGGTGATGATCCCAATGCTACATGGTGATAATCCCAACGTAGCATCTATACTCCACTCAACTGATCAAACTGAAGATAATATTCTCCAGGTGGGATATTCTCCCCTAAACTTTAGGAGATTGAATAAAGACTAATAAAATAGGAAAAACCTTAGGAAAAATAAATCCTAGGTGTGTGTGAAGTAACTCCAACACTTATAATGCAATTGGGTCTAATGTGGACACTATCACAGCCAAAAATAGAAAGTGGGTGTCCAACACTCAGATCCTAGCTTAGATAACCATTGACTCAAGGTCCAAATGTGATCCTTCACCTCCACTGTGGCCAACCCCAATTGTAGAAGAATCCACATTTCACTCTTATCCATCCAAAACCCGCTCTGGGGATAGTATATGTTGGCATACAACGTCACATAATAAAAATGAGGAGGGTTCTCCCACTCAAAGATGACAAGTTGAAAAATTAATGGAAGAAATTTTCTTGTATTTAGCCAAACAACAAGTCTCCCACAATGACATGATCAGGAAGATGAATATTCCAGGCCAATAGTTTTATCTACCCTCCTTAATAGCATCTCCATCTTCAACTAGTCCAATCATCAAGGTTCTGGGAGTCATTCCTCCTTGAGTGCTCGGTATTGATCCACTCACAGCCATCCCATCAATCTTGGCCATAATCAAACTGGAGTTTTCATGGGTCCCTACAATGAACATCCATAAATTTATTACTTCCCTTGTCCATGAGATTAGAGAATGCGATCAATTCATCCACCAAGAATAGACCCAATCATTCCTCAACTATGAGCAAGAAAATTCTAGTCATGATGCCACATGATCCCAATTACAACGAGAATCCCATGCACGTCAGGAACTCGAAGAGGCCCAAAAAATTTTACAAGACCTACACATGGATGAAGTGGTCGCACACATAGAAAATTAGGGCCAATATGTATTCATTGTTAGTGACCACAATGACATGGTCACCGCTCTCAATGAATCCTATTATTGGGTCTCCCCGCAGGCACCAATGCAGCCAGATATTGCATCTCTACCTAAAATGAAAGCGGTTGCCAAGCATGTTCAGGATCTGCAATCACAAAATCATGAAATTTGGAACCGACTACAAAAAATAATTCTAGAGAAGACCGCCCTCTAGCAACAAATTGCTTAGGACATCACCACCATTCAGGAGAGTTGAAACCATGCCCAAGGATTTATAGAGTTGGGTACTCAAAGATTCAAATTATGGGATTATTTACAAATCCCTCTAGAGCTCACAAGTCTCTATGATTGGACTTCTGCAATAGAGGTTGAAGTTGTGCAACAAAAGTAGGATGTGGGTTCATTTCCTTCCAAAGAGTGTGATTTTTCAATGCATGTCATTTCCACACAAATGTAGGAGATAATTGCAGTTTGGGATGAGTAAAAAAATATGTGAGATTTAATCAGTTCAATAGATGACAAGTCTATGGATTGGTATACTCATTTCTCAAACATACAAGTTTTTGTTAGCCCCCTCGTTGATCAACTCAACATCATACATCAGACAACCTCTCCAGTCATAGCCATCGATGTCAAGGTAATTATTCAACTTTCCAAGGATCTCCAGGGCCAATTCAATGATTCTAAGAACTATTATAAGGAATTTGTAGAGGAAGTCAAAAGCATTGTGGCATCCACCATGGTAGTGATTCCATAAAGCATATGGCTCGAGGACAAGCCAAATAATAGTGGTGGGGTTCTGTTGACACCCAAAGTTTTGGGTTTAGTTTTTCATGTGCACATAAATGAAGTTGTGCGCACTCATTCCATATTTTTGCACGTGCCTAAGGAAATGCATGAAGAATGACATAGATTGCATGCTAGACCAAGTTTTTTCAATTTCTCACCAAGCCAAAAATCTATTAAGTGCATGCTAGTCTAAGTTTTTTTAGTCGCGCTGGGAATCAAGAAGATGCCCATCGGAATCAAGAAAGAAATCATAAGGAAATCTTCTTAAATAATTACTTCCAACAGCATACGGGGACTTGGGACTGCTAGAGGATGAGTTGGCCATGTACTTAAGATTTCCATTGATATAGAAATCCTACGTGGAGCACCAGAAAACACAATAAGCATGTGAGGTAGTTTTTTCATTCAAACAAGTGGAGAAAAGAAAAAAGAGACAATGCTCCCCAACAAAGAAATATATAAAAGAAAGTAGTAATATTAGAAATAGGTTTGGTTATTGATGCGTGAGCATCCTTCCACATCAGCAAATGCACCAACAAGACAATGCATAGGCGTGCATTGGAGAAAGGGAGAGGCACTGACCCTCCCATTTTTAAATTTGAAATACGATACTATAGGGATTAATGTTGTAAGGTTGAGTGAAAACCAAGCCATGCATTTATACAGGCACGCGATAAGGTCGCCTTTAATGGCTAACAAGTTGATGGATCTAGATTCAATTCAGACTAGATGGCCATTTATGAAACTTCAATGTAATAGATGAGGTTAGGTGAAGGAGAGGATAGGCCCATAGAGCCCCTCTTTTGTAAAGAGATAATTGTATGAGATTTCATTATAAGAGTTAGGAGAGTTAGGAAGAGGATTCTAAGAGAAGATCCTAAGAAGCTTAGAAGCTCAGAAATAGGAGGTAGAATAGTTCTTTGAGAGAGATTGAGAGATCTGAGACTCTGTTGTAGTCTAGCCTACACATATTGTAATCAGATTTTCATATTAATGAAAAGACAACATTTTTTTCTTGCAAATGGTTGTTTACGTGGTTATGTGTTTATGTGTTTTATGAATGTATGTGGAAGATGTATGATAGGTTTCATATGCAGTAGGAAGATATATTTCTCTATCTTTGTTGAGTTCATAATATCGTTATGGGTTCTTTAGGCTGTGAAAGGAGTGCACAACATAACATTTGAGGTTTTGTAGTCAACGCAAGGAGTGCGCATCTGAACTCTGTGGAGTCAGAATAGAACGTGCCAGAAGGGTGCACCAGAGTGATAATAACTCAGGAGAAACCTCAAGGTTTTTGAATACCTTAGAGGAGAAGTTGTGCAAAGAAAGAACAGAGAGACAGAGTTAATGAGAAATCTGTGGAGCTCTATCGAGTGGGCATCGAGTAGGTGCAAGTGTGCATAAGGAGAACTCTCTCTCGAGTTTGAAGAGAGGGGTATCAGAGGAAGATACTCACGGAGTTACAAAAGACTCTGTGGAAAACGCTCAACATGGTATGATTTGAGCGCAAGGTTGTCAGGAGGGCACAAAGTTTTCCTTTGAAAGGAAACATAAGGGTCGAGACCCTTTTGGAGTTCTAATTCAGTTTGAAGCTTAGAAGAGATAGTGCAAGGAGTGCATAGGAGACAGACTTACTCCAAGTCCCAGGGCTCAAAAGAGATAGTGTTCACAGAAACGTAGATGATATCTAAGAAATCGAGCTCGCAAGAGGAGCAAAGGCCAAAGCCTTTGAATAATTACAAATTATTTCAAGTCAGAAGAAGTCTAAATCTCTAGAGGAACAATGAAAACAGCTGTTAGATCGATTGTGGGAAGAAGCCTGAACCATTAGATCAGGGTCTAGGGAAGAAAAGGAGAGCGCTGAGGGGGGGAAACATATCCCAGTCATTGGATCTAAGAGAAAAGGATCGACAACTATTTGATCTAGGGTAAATTGCATGAGCTTTAACCCTTATGTGCATAGGAGAATTGACTTGCCAAAATCCCTAAGTCTTGAAGTGATTAAGGACCGTCCATCATCAAGAAGGACCGGTGGCGCAAGATCTACAACTCTGGAGTAGAAGAACTTCAGAAGACTTTGATTAAGGAGAGAGATAAATTTTCAAAGACCCAAAGTAAATCTTGACTGTTGATCGTCAGGGGGCATGTGTCAACAGATTTAAGTCTTCGGGTGAAATCACTCCGGGAGGAACAGGTGCACAGGAGTTGAAACTCTTTAAGTTCGAAGATCCAAAAAGTCAATCATACTCAACAAATTGAAAGATCCTAGATCGAGAGGTTGTAGAACCCCCAGGATGGGAGGGGGGATGCATCAGGTGGTATCAGAGAAATTTTTTTGTTTGTAGACAACAAATAAGGAAGATAGAGGAGAAAGTCGTTATTTTGTTTCCAGACAATAGATAAAGGAGAGGCAGTGAAAGGAGATAGTCTGACTATGTCAAGTAGTATCAGAAGCATAAGTTTTCCTATAAACATCAGGTGAAGGAGGAGGCAGAGTACTTATGCTCTATGAATGATGTTTTCACGAGTGCAACAACAAATTGAACAGCCAGGTGAGTTGTAGGAGGAGTTGGAGATGCTCTCGAATACAGAGTAAGCCACAAACTTGCCAGGAGGGTAGGCAGAGGGTGAAAATGGATATTGAAGACCATGAACATGGTCGCAAGAAAGCCACTTGCAGAAAATAAAGCTAGAGATGGATCTAGAGATCATAGATATTAGAGAAAGAATGGAACAACTGACATTGAAGATGCAACAAGATGCAAAGGTACATTGGAGGTACGAATGGCCTCTGAATAGGAAGGCAAAATGGCCTGTTCAGAAGCTGTTAGCCACAAATCAGAAACAGGTAGTAGGAAGGTGCTTGAGGCATGCTGAAAACCTCAGTGACATAGAGGAGGAGTTGGTTTGCATTTGTAAGCCAGAAGTTGGAGAAACCCTCAGTGATGAGGAAGAGAGGTCAGTAAAAGGTCTCATAAACTGTCAGGAGGGCGGAGATGAATTTTCAAATTGCTAGGTGGGCAAGGATATGATATCAAGTGAGGATCTCATAGACTATCAGGAGGAAAGAAGTGAAAATTCATATTTCCAGGTGAGCAATGAGATGAGATCGGTTGATCTCATAGACTGCCCAGGGGGTAGAAGAGAAATCCTAGATTTTCAGGGAGGCAAGGGAAGTGAGATGAGACTATCTGAGAGTCTCATGAGCTCAAAAGTGAGTTTAGGTAAGAAATAAGTGTTGATAGATGAATATTCATGTGGGTTTGAAGACCATGTGGATGAATATGATGAAAAGTTAAATACTTCCACCATCAAAGAGCAGGGTCAAAAATGCATTCTGATCATTGGGGGAATCAAAACATTCCTACCAAGTAGCCAAGCAGAGGGTAGCATAAGTGTTGCAGGTGAAGCAACATAAGGACAACCAATGGATATTTTCATAAGAGAGGAGAAGGAGAAGACACTAACGTTTTCCCCGGTAGAAGGAAAAGAGCATTCGGCCGAAATGTTCAAAATTTTTAGCCAAGAAGCTAAACAGGAGGTGACTGTAGTACTAGAGCCTACAGTACAAGAGGAAGTAGACAGCATGGATTTTGATGAGCTATATGAAGAACTAGAATCCATGGAGAGAATGGTAGATAAGAAGATTAGGCATATACAACAGGTCAAATTGAAAATAGGTGGACGAGTATACCAGCCTAGGGAGCAGCTGGAAGAAGTTAGAATTGAACCAAAATAAGAGGACCTGACATAAGCTAATTTGTCAGAGGAGGAAGCTGAGCAAAATCTCAGTGATAAAACTGTAGAACAGGAGTCTGCAAAAGGGTGGCAAGCTAATGCCATAGGAGAAGAAAACAACAAGGGGGATCAAGATGATCTACCCATTGATAAGGAGGAAGTGCAACAAATAAGATTGCATAAGGAGAACCAACCATTGGACCATCTAGACAAGGTTGGTTACATCGTCAAGAGGGATAGGTGGTGCAAGGTCTGTAGCTCTGAAGCAAAAGCACTTCGGAAGCCTATGATGAAGGAGAGAGTGGAATCACCGAAGACCCAAAATAAATCATGATCATTGATCATCAGGGGGTAGGTTTCAACAGATTTGGGTCTTTGGGTGAAAGCACTTCGAGAGGAATGAGTGCGCAGGAGTTGAAAATCTTGAAGTCTGAAGAGCTGAAGAGTTAATCTGACTCAACAGATTAAAAGATCCTAGATCAGGATGTCGTAGAACCCCTAGGAGGGGAGGGGGGATGCATCAGTTAGCTAGTTAGATATTGAGGAGAAGAGATTCAATGCGTCATTAGTATTGATCTCTCTCTAATC
The DNA here is from genome assembly GCA_009831015.1 of Picea engelmannii. NCBI lineage: Eukaryota > Viridiplantae > Streptophyta > Pinopsida > Pinales > Pinaceae > Picea > Picea engelmannii. Next base: position 8,726 of record WSFP011494661.1, read on the forward strand.
TTGTTGTAATATTGTAATGATTTTGAATATACTTATGTGTTTGTTGTATGTTTGAGTTTTGAGTAAAGGCGCATTGCACAATATGTTGCAATTCTAAGGATTTATATAGAGAAGATATGAATTTCTATGGATGGCATATGTATATATATTGTGCAATGCATATCTTTGTTGTGATGAAATGGCTCCAGTCATAAAGATGGGACAGTTCTGATCCATTCTATGTCTATCATCTATGAGTTGAATATGTGTGTGTATTGTTTTAATTCTTAGTCCTAATAGTTTGTCATATATGAGCTGCATGGATGCTAATACTGATGACTTTTCATGTGTTTAGCATTCATCCATGTCACAAAACCTTATGGTCTCTATGATCCTCTCTGCATCTTGGTTCAGACCTTCCTCAACCTTGGCCGAGGATTGATATGTCGATGCTCTAGGTTTTTTTTTGGACAACTTTGGATGAACCTTGGGTATAAAATCTCCAGCGTTAAGAAGGAAATGAGAAAGCGTGGATCAAAATGCTCAAAAATGACTACCCATAGATCAGTCAATCAACGATGAATATTTTATGGCTTGGCCTACACCATAGTTTTTGAATGTCCTAAGAATTTTTGCTTCCCAGATAGAGTAACAAATTGTTTCTATTGACCAAGATATTGAAGACTTAATGCAGTAGAGCCAACACTTGTGACATGAATTAGAGATGGTATCAGAGGACAGAGATCAATCCTATACCTTGTGTGCACAAGATCAATTGGAACTAGATTCCATCTCCAGGAAGTTAGTTGAAGTTTATCCTAAGATACAACATGATGCCCCTCATTTGCCAGAAGATATTACTCTTGTTTCCCTAGTGCAATGTCTTGAATTTATTGCAGATGCATGGTCCCAGTTGTCCAAGAAAATAGATATTCTACAAAAACATATGGAATCAATTCAACTGAAGGAGAAAAAGAAACCCAAAGATATGCTTAAGAATATCACACAAGTAGTTGTGGAAGGTTATATTGTTTGGTCCTCCCTTAATGATCGGACTGGAAAATAAAACAAGATTTTTAACATGTTTAATGATTGGGTCAGTATGCTAGAAATAAGGAATAAATCAACTAAAGAGTCGAGAGTAGAGATTCAATATATCAATGCCGAAGCACACTCTCTCATATATCCTATTGCGTAATATGATAAGTTTGATGAAATCCAAGAGGATGAAAATAGATTTGATGAGATGTTTGAAGTTTCCCGAACCGCTAAGAAAGAACTCTGAGACTTTAAACCTCTTGTTCAAGATGCATATGTACAAATGCATTAGTTTGATTTGGTTGTGAATATAGAGTGGCATACTCTGCTTGCCACCAATCTTACATAACCAGATGTTGCTACATCTCAAGAGTTTGTTGTGGGAGCTTCTATTTTGGTATGAAAGTGGCAGCACCGCTTGGAGAATTATGACCATTTCCACCAATAGGCCCTGAATATTGTACCAGAGTTGGTCCCTTCATTTAAGGAAGGCCCTGGTAGAAAAGTGTAAGTTTGAATTGGGGCGAGTCAACAGTTGTGTTCAGGCCCTATTGGGCCCTTATTTTTGATAAAGAATCATGCACCAGTTGGAACTTTAGAAGCATAAAAAACATTCAAATGCATTATGTGCTAGCTAGAGGTCTAGAAGATGACAAAAGACAATACTGTGATAAGAAAACAAGAATACAAGAAGTGACAAATAGAGGATTTGATCTAGTCAAGTGACTTTGTCAAAGACAGGAAAGTATAAATAAAAGAGAAATGTAAATAGAAAAGGCTAATGTTCTTATTGCTAGTGTCGAGTTTGGCCTGATGTTTGTATTGTTGTTGTAACTATGTTGAGTCTAGAGTCTATAATGGGTTATAAGGGATTAGTTCTCAATGTGCAAGATGATGTTATGAAGAGCTATGTGTTTTGAAGGGAGATCTATCAGATCCATTTTGTATGAAGTCTTTGATACTAGTGCTGCTAATATAATGGTGTGATTTGGGCCCTATAATTTTTTTATGGTCATTTATCTTTGTTATGAATGGATCTGTGTTTCTATTGCATATTTGATTCTTATTATCCAGTTAATATTTGAATGCTATCACAATGTGATATATTTGGTTAAGTTATGGATTTGAGTAATATAGAGATATATATGATGTCATGTTCTATATAACTCCCTTTATCACAAAAATATCATCTACGCTTCGGGTGAGACCTCCTTCCCTTGCAAAAGGTTGAATATGGCAATGTCCTAGATTACAACAATACCTTTAATTGGTAACTTCCAAGAACCATTGTCTTGATTTTGTGTTGATAGTCGTCATGACCAATGATCTATAAATGACCATGGATATTCCATCAAAACAATTCATCACAACAGATCCTATATTATATTGAAACCTTTTATTATTTAGGTTTATTTTTCCTTAGATCTCAAACTAATTAATTACTAACTTTGCTTGAATTTATGAAAATAACTAAATACGAAAATGAAAGAATAAGAAAAAATATACACACCTTCCACACGATTCAACACAATATGTATCCTGGGAAACCCAATACAGGATAAAACCAAACCAGAAGGTGAGACCTATGCTCTGCTCTCTTTTCTTCAGTTATGGAAAGCAAGTACAAAGAAAGAGGCACTCACTATGGAGATACCCTTGACACTGTGGCCTGAATGGATGCTACATTATCTCCTACCTTCTCTATTATGCTCTCAAAATACCACTCTTTGGATTCTTTGCTCCCTTTTTCCTCCTAGCTGTTTGGTATTTAACATAGCCCAGTAGCCATCTAGGGTTAGGGTTTTGACTTCCTCGACCCTCAATTAGGGATCAGGTCTAGACCTTCTAGAATCTTACTAAAAGTCCACACGTGGCTAGCCCCATATGTGTGAGTAATGGGGGATGATGTGGCATCCACTCACACCATGGTGGTCAACAAGGTACATCAACTTGTGGGAGGCATATCTTTTGCATATGAGCTTTGATTGAGGTGTTTTACACACCATTGGAAAGTTCTTGGAGTGTAGAACATTATCGAGGATATGTGCTTAAGTTCCAAACTTTGTAACCCCAAAAATTTTCATTTAATGCCTCAAAATGGCTCTTAAAGGTTTCGAACCCCAATTTTCCAAACTGAGACCTACCACTAAAAAGGCCCTACAAGGTGATTCCTCCAATTGTTTTCCACCTAGAAAGTGCCAAACTATATGACAATTATATGAATATCCAATTTGGATCAACCAACCTCTTGTTTGTTTGCGCTCATTACCTAGTATATCTACAAACTCCATTGTCATATGTTCTTCTATCCATTGTTGGTAACATGATTTAATAGTCGAAGATCCACGTCCACGTCTAGGTCTTCAATTTTTCTAATAGAATGCTTATACTTGGCATATTCTCCAATTAAAATAATATTATTTGGGATGTCATCATATTTTACTTAAAATAAACAACAAGATGCATTAATTTTTGGTGGGGATAATAGACTATACAATGTATTGATATTGTATTAACAAATAGATGGAACACTAAATTTCATCCCATATATATTTAATAAATTAATACCACAAATGTGTACCTAATGTCCCACATCATGTCTTATGTTCTCATTTGAAATTTCTCGATATTCATGGCCTCCTCTTACTCCTGAAATACAATTTGCATAATTTTTAATACACCAATTAAATCATTACCAAAAGAGCCTCAAATTCATGGAAAAATGATGTATCAACATATTAAAGAATACTCATCCAAACATGTGTCTCCATCAAAGCTTTGCAATTGTCATCTCCCAAATTGCATGTTCAATGTCATCTCCCAAATTGTATGTTCAATATTTTGATTTTTTCTTGCAAATATGATAGAATTGAATTTTCTAAAATAGATTAATATTCAATCAAATCTCTAACACCAAATTTTCATGCCTATAGACCCTTCCTCACCTACTTTTTACTTCCAAGTGTAACAATTTAACCCTTCCTCACATATCACATACATCTAAGAGTAACGATTTATTATTATAAAAATAATTTAAAAAGATGCTTAAAAATATATTATTATTGTCTTACCCATTAGTTCATTTGCTAATGGCATAGATTCGTTACAATTCATTATATTGTTAGCATTCAAAAATTGACTTATGATAATAAAAGAAAACTATAATTTTTAGTTAAGTGAATATTCTTATACACAACTCAGGGTGAATGTACTTATGGAGTTACTAGAGTGGTTTGGTATTATTGATAGGTGGTAACGGTACCAAAAACAATATTTCAAAATACTTGTGATCGTGAATCTTTGTACATATCAAAATTATACTTATAGAATGGAATGGAGAAAACAAGAAAAAACAAATCTATTTAGAAACAATTTATTTATAACAATAACTATTTTACGTAAATATGTGTTTTATATTTTTACTATTTTTAAAAGAAAATGTATGTGGAATTTTATCCCTTATCTAACATGGGCAGATACCAATCACATCTCTCATCCTAGAAAATTATGTCTTAACGTGCTTACTAAGCACTAAGATGTTGATGAACATCATCATAATCAAGTGAGGAGTTTGGATACTAAACTCTCTTGAATTCTTTTCTTTTGGTGAGTACTTGATTAGTTGGTATAATAGTTTTTCTCCAAATTCCACACTTTTACTATTTTATTATATTATATGATCATGTGCAGATTTTATTAAAGTTTTATCAAAGTATTTGCAAAACTTTATATAGTTATATAGATTAATTTGTTAATTTATGGGTTATGATATAAGAGGACCATGTTAAATGATAATTTTGGGTAGTGAAAATTTTAAAGATGAAAACCAGTTTTTAATTTGTAAACTTTAAAATGTTTGGCTATATTTTTGTAAAAATATTTAAATTTCTAAGGATTTATATAGTTTCTATAAAATTTTAGTGATTTTTAAGATAAAATAATTTTATCCTATAAAATTTCGAAAAATCATTTTTAGAAAAAATGAAAATTCTTGAGAAAAAACATTGAAAATTAAATTTAATCCCCAAATTTTTTTCATAACCTTGAATATCATAATACAAAAATGTTATAGATTAATAACCCCAAAAAAATTAAAAAAACACAATCCAATGAATATTACTAAAATCAATCAATCAACAAGACATGGAAGTTTATCCCTTAAATCAACCACAATAAGAGAGCAAGGTTCCAAGTATTTATTGACCTTTTAAGTATATTATAACCCTTTTGCAATTTTTTAATCCTTCAATCCCATGTGTATATATCGAGATATGCATAGTACTTCCGTATCAATTGGCATACATAATTCATTTGTAGAACCATATGTCGAGAAATCTACAAGATCACATATATAAGTTATATTTTCATCATTGTGTTATCGCCCTCACTTCATCATATTTTGCTCCTGCAAACATTGGTTTGACCTTCTCAATTTATCTTCATAGATATTTTGAATAGCTTTGTCATTACATAAAGTGCAAAGAGTAAAGGCAATGATTAGTGGTGTCAAAAGTGAAAACTTTTGCCATAACGATAGAGTTATGCATTGAGAAAGGATATTTACATGATTTATCCTAAATCCAATTCCCTGGTAATGTTCATGTAGATAAATCATGACATTTGCAACGAGATGCTCAAGAAAGTAATCGATGCTATGGATTACTCAAAGTAATTAGCGTAATAGTCGGTGTAGTTAGTATGAGGTGTTGTG
>ML884648.1:0-14452 GCA_009831015.1 Picea engelmannii
GGTAACCACGTTATTGATACTTATTCTGGTTTTTCATGTATACATAAATGTAATAATGCAATAATATTGAGTTAGAATGAAACTCAACCTTTTACATGTGGATATGGATCCTTAACCAAAACATGAAACTGATGAGAATGAAACTGATAACCTTTTACTTGTAGATATAGATCCTCAGCTAAAACACCACATCGAGATTTCTAACAAGGGATCCATGCCATTAGTGCTTACTCCAATTTTCATACAAAAATAGATCTGATGGTGCAACATCACCAAGTGAGAATGATCTTCTAACCAAACACTTGTGGATATCGATCTTTTAACCAAAACACTTGTGGATATTGATCTTTTAACCAAAACACTAAATTGGGGTGTTTCACAAGGCGCCCACATAATTGACACTTACTCCATTTTTTTGGGTGTTTGGGAAGATACTCATGTCATTGGTAATTATTCTAGTTTTGTAGGTAGTTGGACATGCAATAATACAACCACATTGAGTAAAAGTGGATCTCATAACCTTTTTTTTTTCCATTCAAAGGTTCACCTTCCACAATTGCTTAGGTCTAAGTTCTCTGAGCAATTATCAATGACTCGCCAAGTTCCAACCACCCCTTGGGAGGTTGTACCTTTCAACAAATCCAGGGTCCTCTTGTTGCATTGGGATTTGGCCACCTTATTGAAAACCCCCTAGTTAAAGTAAGGAGACCATCTACTAGTGCTTGGACTTAAACCCAAGACCTCTTGGAACCCCAAAGAACCGAAGGAGAGTGACTTTGTTATTCCACTTATAGACCCAAGACTTGGATCTCATAACTTTTTATTTGTGAATATAAATCTTTAACCAAAATATCAAATTGAAGATGTTTCACAAAATATCCACATAATTTATTTTTTAAAGAATTGGTAGAGAATTTTATTCAAAAAAGTCTGTGGTAAAGCCACAAAGATATTCTTTACATAGTTCAAAGAAGACCTGTGAAATTTCAAAACTAGGCTGAAGCATAACACTATCTATCATATTGTTAACTAGAGTCCCCAAGTGAGACTCAAAATTGCTAAGTAGTCTCACATACAATGTCACACATCCAAAAATACACTCATAATTTTATTTTATTTTTTATGATCTAATTTAATATCGCTAAATTCGTACATGGAGGGTAGTTCATATACAATATTTAAAAATCCCTGTGAGTCATAATACTCATACTATGTTGTTGTATAAACTTTGTTAACAATAATACCAATTGTCGAAATTAAAGCTTAAGGTAAAACACCTAATTGATCAATCCATATTTACTTAAGTTAGGAGGTTTCTATAAACCTTGTAATAAACCCTTGTGTTCTATAGTAAGCAATTAAATCATGTTACAACCCCCAACTGAAGTTCACAATTGAAACTTAGCATTTATGGTTTATTTCCATATACAATCTATGGTAATTTATTTGAATCTCTAGATAGGTTGAGGTACTCGTAACTCTAGTACCTAAATGTTACACTTGTCTTGTTTAAAATGCCTATGATATAACCATATTGTATCCACCTGCGTACAACACTTAAGGCGCTCTTAACTAATGTATGTTACTTTCAAAGTAATACTTTACTTCGTGGTAGAGGTTGGTGTGTATCGTCGGGCTCTTAATTGGGGAAAAGCAGGGTTGGACCACCACCGTTCAAAGGTACAAGTGTCCACGGGATCTGCTACCACCTATTTGAAAAGTACATTTTTTAAATTTGCGAGGGTTTTGTTTCATTACCACTTGTTCCAACATTCCGACCCATATTCTTCTCGTCGCGTCTGCTCTGTAGCAAAGTGCGTCTCTTGGTGCGATAACACTACTCCATGTGGCCTTTCATACTGTAAGCCCTCACTCTGTAAATTCTTTATGTAGCTCGGACACTCTTTTGTTACCCAACAATCAAACTCTCTGCACCTGATATTCTGTGGTATTCTCGCTAATAGTTATTAGAATTATTCTCTTCAGGGGAACTCAAGACTGTAGCTCTTTATTCTTTCTGCAAACTTACTTCAGAAATTCACATGTTTCGTTCTCTAGTATCTTTCCCAGTCATGCAAGCCTCCTACTCAATTGATGTGAAATATTTTTTATTCACTTGCCTAGGACTTTTGGTTATTAATGAGCCACTTTCTCTTGACTCTAATTCTCACTTGAGTTTGACCAGATTTTTTTGGGAAGATGCCCCCTTCATCACTTGAGTTCGACTCAAGCTCTTTACCACATGGTCTTTCATAGTGCGCCACTTATCATTCCTCCTTGTCGGTCAACAATCACTCTTTTAATGATTCCCTTCAGAGCATTCTTCCCTTTTTCTATTAAATAAAATTTCAAAATGTCTTTACAAATGTTTCGACCACCCTTGGTCAAACTTTAGTCAATCAATAGTTTAATACATAAATATAACAAAGTCTTAATAATTTCAAAATTCAGGATATTACATACAACATATAGAAAATACCAAGTACCGAAAAACTAAAACAGAGCATACAAATTAGTCATTTGTTGGGTGGGACTCATCCTGCGTTGCTCTTGAAGCGTCCAATGGCGAATTTAAATTTGGTATTTGCCTGAGTGGAGTCGAAGACAAAGCAACATCAGAGATAGCCAGGTTTGAAGCTGTCATAACTGAAGAAATTGACCTGAAACACAATTCCATGACCTTCAAGCGAATTGCATCCACTTCATCCCTCAATTGCTGAATTCCCCTTCGTTGCTCAACAAGTAGCTCCATTGTAGTTTTCCAATGGGAAGAGGTATTCTACAAACTAATTTGGATCGAATTGACTAAGTTTGCCAAGGCCTTGTGCTCTTCCTCCTGGAGCTCACGTCTCCATCTTGCAACACCTGATCTCCTATTTGCCATGCTGCCAACTAAACCACCTTCCAATTGCGCTTTTAGCGAGAACGTTGTCCATAAATGGCCTATTCGAGAAAGAATGTTAGGTTTAGGTTTCCGCAGATGTTTTAGACACATATTATTATGCATAAAATTGAAACATCTAGCAATACAAAATACACACCATTTTCATAATATCTTTCGACAATAAAACCCAAATTAAAACCAGACTTATCTAGAAACATAAATCGTAATTCTAATTTATTTTCCTCAGCATATTGATAATATTTAATAAAATAAAAGAGAATAAAACCTGTACAATTCTCGCAATCAAGGAAATGGGTAAAAACGATCTGAAGGTCGTCATTCCACCTAACCAAAGTCCAAAACAACCAAACTCACTTGCTCTAAATACCCCCGAGCCTGATTGTTGAACCACAAGGACCAAGACTGTAGCTCTTTATTCTGCAAACTTACTTCAGAAATTCACATGTTTCGTTCTCTAGTATCTTTCCCAGTCATGCAAGCCTCCTACTCAATTGATGTGAAATATTTTTTATTCACTTGCCTAGGACTTTTGGTCATTAATGAGCCACTTTCTCTTGACTCTAANCGAAGGAGAGTGACTTTGTTATTCCACTTATAGACCCAAGACTTGGATCTCATAACTTTTTATTTGTGAATATAAATCTTTAACCAAAATATCAAATTGAAGATGTTTCACAAAATATCCACATAATTTATTTTTTAAAGAATCGGTAGAGAATTTTATTCAAAAAAGTCTGTGGTAAAGCCACAAAGATATTCTTTACATAGTTCAAAGAAGACCTGTGAAATTTCAAAACTAGGCTGAAGCATAACACTATCTATCATATTGCTAACTAGAGTCCCCGAGTCAGACTCAAAATTGCTAAGTAGTCTCACATACAATGTCACACATCCAAAAATACACTCATAATTTATTTTTATTTTTTATGATCTAATTTAATATCGCTAAATTCGTACATGGAGGGTAGTTCATATACAATATTTAAAAATCCTTGTGGGTCATAGTACTCATACTATGTTGTTGTATAAACTTTGTTAACAATGATACCAATTGTCGAAATTAAAGCTTAAGGTAAAGCACCTAATTGATCAATCCATATGTACTTAAGTTAGGAGGTTTCTATAAACCTTGTAATAAACCCTTGTGTTCTATAGTAAGCAATTAAATCATGTTACAACCCCCAACTCTCCGTGAAGGAGATATGTCTTGCCTGTCCCCGAGAGTAAACTTTACCAAGAAGACAAGGCTAATTGAATAGTGTGTACTCCACATCGGATGGGAGACCCTCTTGTTGGCTTGTCATTGTGGATTTATGTTTCTGGTTCATTTTTGTTGTTGATCTCACTGTGTATGGTTGAGCATTGTGAATGGTGGTGGGGTTGTTTCTATGGAGTTATGTCTTCTCCTTATGCACTTATAATACGTAATACGTCACCCTTTGAATCGTATAAAAGGATAGCTTTTTTGTCTGTTAAACCCCCCCCCATTCAATATCATCGGAACATCAAACTGGATTCTATTCTCTATAAACTTATGAACCGTTCACCAAAAGCCTTTAACTCAAACTGAAGTTCACAATTGAAACTTAGCATTTATGGATTATTTCCATATACAATCTATGGTAATTTATTTGAATCTCTAAATAGGTTGAGGTACTCGTAACTCTAGTACCTTTTTTCCACGTTGGAGATTCCGCGCAACCTCATAAGTGTACCTAAATGTTACACTTGTCTTGTTTAAAATGCCTATGATATAACCATATTGTATCCACCTACGTACAACACTTAAGGCGCTCTTAACTAATGTACGTTACTTTCAAAGTAATACTTTACTTCGTGGTAGAGTTTGGTGTGTATCGTCGAGCTCTTAATTGGGGAAAAGTAGGGTTGAACCACCACTGTTCAAAGGTACAAGTGTCCACGGGATCTGCTACCACCTATTTGAAAAGTACATTTTTTAAATTTGCGAGGGTTTTGTTTCATTACCACTTGTTCCAAGATTCTGACCCATATTCTTCTCCTCGCGTCTGCTCTGTAGCAAAGTGCGTCTCTTGGTGCGATAACACTACTCCATGTGGCCTTTCATACTGTAAGCCCTCGCTCTGTAAATTCTTTATGTAGCCCAGACACTCTTTTGTTACCCAACAATCAAACTCTTTACACCCGATATTCTGTGGTATTCTCACTAATAGTTATTAGAATTATTCTCTTCAGGGGAACTCAACTCTATTGGAAAGTTTATGTTACAGAGGATTTCTTTTTAGTCTTTCGACCAGTTTCATTCTCCAATTTCGGTTGCATTGCATGCTAAAAATCCTTTCATCATCTATGTGCTTATGGTTCAAATTGATGGGGTCTTAAAAGATACTATGCTGGTCTCTTCTGCATCTGGTAAGATTTTGGGTTCTTTTATGATTTACCCATCTTAAAATCAGTGTTTACAACCAAAAGTGCCTGCAGTCTGATGTTTTCAATTTAACTTGTAGGTTCCTTCTATTGTTTAAAAACCAGACTAATGGAAGTCGGTCTTGTTCACTGGTCTTTCCGGCTATGGCATTCAAGTAAAACTCAAATGATGGTAAGCTTCCAAACTCCTTCATTCTATCAGAAATTCACATGTTTCATTCTCTAGTATCTTTCCCAGTGATGCAAGCCTCCTACTCAATTGATGTGAAATATTTTTTATTCACTTGCCTAGGACTTTTGGTCATTAATGAGCCACTTTCTCTTGACTCTAACTCTCACTTGAGTTTGACCAGATTTTTTGGGAAGATGCCCCCTGCATCTACTTGAGTTCGACTCAAGCTCTTTGCCACATGGTCTTTCATAGTGCGCCACTTGTCATTCCTCCTTGTCGGTCAACAATCACTCTTTTAATGATTCCCTTCAGATCATTCTTCCCCTTTTCTATTAAATAAATTTTCAAAATGTCTTTACAAATGTTTCGACCACCCTTCGTCAAACTTTAGTCAATCGATAGTTTAATACATAAAATATAACATAGTTTAATACATAAAATATAACAAAGTCTTAATAATTTCAAAATTCAGGATATTACATACAAACATATAGAAAATACCAAGTACCGAAAAACTAAAACAGAGCATACAAATTAGTCATTTGTTGGGTGGGACTCATCCTGCGTTGCTCCTGAAGCGTCCAATGGCGAATTTAAATCTGGTATTTGCCTGAGTGGAGTCGAAGACAAAGCAACATCAGAGATAGCCAAGTTTGAAGCTGTCATAACTGAAGAAATTGACCTGAAACGCAATTCCATGACCTTCAGGCGAATTGCATCCACTTCATCCCTCAATTGCTGAATTCCCCTTCGTTGCTCAACAAGTAGCTCCATTGTAGTTTTCCAATGGGAAGAGGCATTCTGCAAACTAATTTGGATCGAATTGACTAAGTTTGCCAAGGCCTTGTGCTCTTCCTCCTGGAGCTCACGTCTCCATCTTGCAACACCCGATCTCCTATTTGCCATGCTGCCAACTAAACCACCTTCCAATTGCGCTTTTAGCAAGAACGCTATCCATAAATGACCTACTGGAGAAAGAATGTTAGGTTCTACTTGTAAGGTTGCTTCTAGTTCACTACCAGCCGAAATCATAATGAACGCCTCCTTCATAAGATCTGTTGTATCGTCTTGGCTTCATGTGTTGGGTCACAACCCTTGATGGTGGAGTAGTTTTAGCCTCCCTCGTCTCCAACCAGAATGAACTTCAAGCATGTAATAAGACCATTGCCAAGTGAGACCATCATTGTGAGGAGTGGATGAAATAATCCTGAGAAATGGTGATGCCAAAGGGGTACGATGGCGTACCAAAGCCATAAACACAATCCTTGCAAACACCTTCGAGTCTGACTAGGAGGGAGTGGCCGTAGAGGATCACTTGTGTGAATTAACAACTAAGGTTGATAGTGCATGGGTTAAATGAATATTGTTTCCACCTATCGGCATCCCAATCCAAAATGTGTTGTATATCCTTTGCCACACTTCTTCCCAACCTCAACCTTGGGCAATAACCTGAATACCAGTTATAATATATGTCAAAGTTAGCTTCTGGGCTCCCTTTGTGACTCAAATAGTCAAACTCCCTTCCCATCTTGACCATAATTAAGGGATATAGTGGTGAGTTATCTGACCGTCGAGTCATAATGTGTCTGGAGAGTCTCGTATGGCCAGGTTAGCGAAAGAATCAACCCCGACATTCTTAATTCTAAGTACATGAAAACATTGAAGAGATTGAAAAGCCTTTGACTCCTTAAGTGCTCTCATTATGATGCTTTTGAGCTTCATATCCCGTGGGGGGATCTTTTCCTGATCTAGTTGTGGATGACCTCAAAATCTCCTATGATAGAAGTATCTTCAATTCCCAATCTCTTTGCTAAGCTTAGACCTTTAAAAAGTGCATAAGCTTCCACTTGATTATTAGAAGCTATGACCATACTCCAAGAGAAGGTTGTTTTGATTTGCCCCCTTGGAAAAAAGATAACCTCACACGCTCATGCCACCCTTGCACAAAATATCCACATCATTAATCTATTTTCTATTTTTTTTTTAATAAAATTAAATAAAATTATATTAAAAAATAACTCATAATCTTTTAATAATAAAACAATTATATTTTAACATAATTTCAAATTATTTTAGAATATATACTCCAAAAATCACATCTTATCATACAATTTACATTGAAATGTGACCTGCTCATGCCACCCTTCACAAAATATCCACATCATTAACCTATTTTCTATTTTTTTTATTATATAAAATTAAACATAATTATATTAAAAATAAACTTGTAATTTTTTAACAATAAAACAATTATATTTTAACACAATTTTAAATTACTTTAAAATATATACTCAAAAACTCACATCTTATCATGCAATTTACATTTTTGAAATGTGATGTTAATTAAATTGAAAAAAATTTAACCAACCTCATTTCTTTAAACTCATTCTATATGAATGTGATAAAATGAAATTCTTGTAAATGACAAGAATTAATAAGTTTATTATAGTGCTAAAATTTTAACTAGCCTCACTTCTTTAACCTCATGCCATATGAATGTTAAAAAAAAATGAAATTATTATGAAAGATAATTTATTTTATTTTATTGGATAAACAAAAATATGCCATATTGATGTTTTAAAAATGAAATTTTTGTGAAAGATAATTTATTCACTTCTTTAACCTCATGCCATATGAATGTTAAAAAAATGAAATTATTGTGAAAGATAATTTATTTTATTTTATTGAATAAATAAAAATATGCCATACTAATGTTTAAAAATGAAATTATTGTGAAAGATAATTTATTCACTTCTTTAACCTCATGCCATATGAATGTTAAAAAAATGAAATTGTTGTGAAAGATAATTTATATTATTTTATTGAATAAATAAAAATATGCCATATTAATGTTTAAAAAATGAAATTTTTGTGAAAAATAATTTATTTTATTTTATTAGATAAACAAAAATAAAATGAAAGAAAAATTAAAGTTATTAATAAAATTAAGAAAACTAAAATAAATTATAATAACAAATTATTATTTATAAATTATAATAATAGTCTGAGTGGGCCTAATGGTTAAGAACATGTGTTTCCTCTTAAGAGGTCACAGGTTCAAATCCAGAGGGGGGTAGGGTATGTATACCTTCGTAGTCAAATTGCTGGGCCAATCTTGATGTAAGGTTTTCTATTAAAAAGGATCATAACCACTCCAATCTTGATGTAAGGTTTTCATGTTCAATATTAAAATGATTTGGTATTAACTTCTTTTTATTTTCAAAATACAAAAATGGTAGGTATATTGTCTTATGTATATATATGGAATTAACAAAATCTCACAAAACATTTAATTGAGAAAATTAAAAGGCAAGTTCGTAAAGGACATCTTTCATCACCTGATCATCATCAATTGTTCTCTCTTCTTGCTTTACCATGTAAGGCTGAAACTTGACAGAGGGATCTTTGATTTTCATTGAATGCCCTTCTTCAACTTTTATACTAATTAAGTTTTCATGGGCTAAATCCAAATTTCTTTTCTTGCCCGATTTTGAGATTACGTTGCTACTACAAATGTGTTGCTAAATCTTGCCAATTTGCCAATCACCGCCACCTCCATTGAGTCCAATTTTTCCTCCATTTACTGGAGTTGTTTGTCTTGATTTTGCATGCATCATTTGAACTTTCTCCTCACAACCTTCAATTCTTTTATTTTGTCTACTGTCGCTAATACATATCGGGTTTGCTCTTGCCCTTCTACCAAGAAGATCTCCTCCCAAACTTCATTTGCATTAATAAAATCCTTCTTAAGTTCATTTATCCCCTCAAACTTATGCATTTGTGAGAGCTCGCACATTGCACATCTGCAACCTCAACAATGAGCCATGGGTTCCTAAGCCAAAGTCAAAGTCCACAAGCTACCAATAGACAATAGTTCCTACCAAAGACTAGATAGAAAGTATAACCCCCCCGAATCACCTTGACTATGCATACACTTATGGTTTGCGCGTTATGGATTGTGATCTACTTTGCCTACACCTAGAACTTATTGCATGCACAACCATTGCCTTGAACAAAGGAGGAGTTGGAGAACCGACCTTCGAGCCCTCTCGAAACCACATGCATAAGGAGAAATATAATAATGCAACAACATATTGAAAATCGCCAATAAAAAATAGGACAACAAAGCAAGAGCACACCGGATTTGAATGGCCATGCCACTCTTACATGCCTATGATACTGCTTACCCATCACTTCCAATTGCCCCCCTCTTTAATTTCAATGTATCCTTCATCGAAACAAACTCCAAATTTACAAGTCAACCGCCTTCATAAACCACATATGCCTCAACTTCTTTATTAATAACAATTCCAAATCCCGTAGCAAATTCAATTTATGTATACTTCTGAATAAACCACAATTGACCTCAACTTCTTTGTTAATAACAATTACAAATCCCCAAGCAAATTCAATTTATGTATATTCGAGAGGATCCAAAATGACCCCTTACACCTACCACTCCTAAGAAAGTCCACCATATTAATATAAAAATGTAATAATAAATAAATGATTATAAACTTATTTTTTAATTTCAAACTTTATATATATATTTATTATTATTTTTTTTTCATATTCATATTCAATATATATAATTTTTTTCTTTTTCTATTTTTTTTAATAATATATTTAATTTTATTTTTATTTTTATAATTTTAGAGTTAAATGTATTGAATTAAAAATATAGTGGATGCAAATGTTCTCTTTTGTTAGAGATTTGCTTCAAAAATCTTATAATTATAATTATTGTGAACTCACTTATCATTACAAGTTTATTAATTCTTTGGGATATAGTTATTTACACTCCTTCATAAATCACAAATAATTTAAACTTTTTTGTTAATAACAATTCTAAATTTCTAATCAAATTTATTAACAAACTAAGATTGACATCAATTTCTTTGTTAATAACAATTCCAAATTTCCAAACAAATTCAATTTATGTTTATAAACAATGAAATTCCCTAATCAAATTCAATTTATGTATACTTCTTAACAAACCACAATTCACACCAACTTCTTTGTTAATAACAATTCCAAATCCCCAAACAAATTCAATTTATGTATACTTCTTAACAAGCCACAATTCACACCAACTTCTTTGTTAATAACAATTCCAAATCACCAAACAAATTCAATTTATGTATACTTCTTAACAAACCACAATTCACACCAACTTCTTTGTTAATAACAATTCCAAATCCCAAACAAATTCAATTTAAATTTCTCGATGGAGAAGGACCCTTACACCTACCACTCCTAAGAAAGTCTACCATATTAATATAAAAACGTGATAATAAATAAATAATTATAAATCTATTTTCTAATCCTAAACTTTTTATATATATATATTTATTTATTTAATTTTTTTCTTCTAAAATATAATTTTTTTCTAATTTTAAAGTTTAAAAATTAAAAATATTAAATTTTAAAATTTAATATATTAAATTAAAAATAAAAATATTAAATTTTAGAATTTAATATATTAAATTAAAAATAAAAATATTAAATATTCAAAACATCGAATATAACTTAATTTCATCCCTGCAAAATTATAATTTTCACAAAGATTATATAACTTAATTTCGATGATGCGAAAAAAAATATAAAATATAGAATATTCAACCTCTTCTAACTCAAAAGAAACCACTAATACATACGTAGATATCAATCGATCGGTATAATAAATAATTTAAGTTTTAAATATTGTTCATTAAATAGTTGATTGAGAATAGTGTGGGGATCGTGGCAGGAAGTGTCATAGAGATTATGCCGTGCACGCCGTGACCACTCGGCTCCCTAATATGTGATTAATTTTTAATTATATAACGCAAGGTAAGTGGCGATGATTTTGGATTCCCGGAACAGAAAACAAGATTGTTAATGACGTTTTATTTTAAAATAACAGATTGATCCCTTGTTCCCCGCACAGTCAGCTCAGACAATTTCTAGTGCCAGAGCATGGGAACCGCAGGAAGTCAGGGGATCGAGTCCCAGGATCCGAGATCTGCGACTTCATGCTCTCTTCGCAAGGATTTCAGCTTTTAAACTGCGAAATTCGGTTCAGAAACGCATCATTTACTGACATTTTGGTTTTCCCCGGAGTCATTGCCGGCAAATTTTCAGAAAATTTGCAGGAGGCTCCGGAACTGGCTGGAAGACAATGGGATCCAAGCTTCCGGCCATGAAGGGGAGGCTTTTTACCATCGGACTGATATCGTCATGGTATTTTTCGAATATCGGGGTTTTACTGTTGAATAAGTACCTGCTGAGTAACTACGGGTTCAAGTACCCCATATTTCTTACAATGTGTCACATGACGGCCTGTGCGCTGCTGAGTTACATCGGAATCGTGTGGTTAAAGCTGGTGCCGATGCAGACGATTCGATCGCGGTCTCAGCTTATGAAAATTGCGGCTCTGAGCGTGATTTTTTCGACGTCCGTTGTCGGTGGGAATATTTCACTGCGGTTCCTGCCGGTTTCTTTTAACCAGGCGGTGGGAGCTACCACGCCGTTCTTTACTGCGCTCTTTGCCTACCTGGTGACCTTTAAACGAGAGGCGTGGATAACTTATGCGACGCTTGTGCCTGTTGTGGCGGGAGTTGTGATTGCCAGCGGAGTAAGTTCATTTCTTTTACATTTCAGGCGACTGTTTGGCAATTTTGTTAATTTTCTGATAGAATAGGCAGTGTTTTACTACAGAGCATTTTTCTGTACACATCATTTTATTGTATTATTTCTCTATGCTGAAAATTTGGTAAAAGTGGCATATTATTTGTTAAAAAGCCTGGTCTTCCTGGTAAATCAATCTGGGAAGCCTAGTTTCTGTGATGACATCTCGATCCAGTCAATATATCACATAACTTCAGGGCTACTTAAGACTGGTTGCTAAATTAATATGAAATTGATCTGATTTGGATGCTGCCTTTAACCTTGTTCTTTCAAGAAAGGGAAAACTTAATTTCTCCAGCGGATATGCCATTTTTGTGACGTTTTTCCTCTTTTCTTAAAGTTAACTCGAGTCAGGCATCAACTAATTAGTCAAAGCAAGTCATCAGCTACTCGATCCACAATATTTTTACATAACATTAGGGTTTCTTTAGACTACTCGCTAAATTAATATGAAATTCATCCGATTTAGATGCTGCTCTGCTCTATTTTCTGTCACGCAATTTGTTGAGATAGGGAAAACTAAATTTCTCCAGAGGCTATGCTGTTTCTTTTATCCTTTACTCGAAGTAGCTGTTGACTTGCATAAAAAAATTAGTTGATGATCGATCGTGATGAAATTTGAAGTTGCCGTTCGGATTTTATGTATCTGAAAACAGTTGTGATTTAGTTGTAATAGTTGTTACATCAATTTAGGGTTACTTTATATTGCTTGCTAAATTAATATGAAATTTATCTGGTTTTCATGCTGCTTTGGCCTGCTTTCTGTCAAGCAATTTGTTGAGATAGGGAAACTAAATTTCTTCAGAGGCAATGCAGTATTCTTTGATCTTTTCTTTACTCTTATGGGCTTTCTTGTGCCTCATTGTCTCTCTTGCAGAAGCTCGTTTTCATTTCATGCTCTCTTTCTGCTTCTTTTCTTGGAGACACTTTTGGCACTCCCAATCGACACTCACTCTTCTTTTATTTTTGCAGTTGTCAAGATGTTCGTTTCACTCCCAATGTTCACTTAGATCACCGTACTTATTTTTTTCCATTTGCAATTTTAGTGGAGATGCTCATAGCACTCCCGATGTTCACTTATATCATTGTACTTTTGTAGTCACTAATGGACATTGACATCTAAATGTAAATTCAAATTGTTTTCTTGAAGTAGCTAATGACTTACTCTTCATCTGACTGAAAAACTGATAACTAACTGCAATGAACTTCAATTTGCTATATTCTATCATTCTGAAAGTATTTGTTATAATTTATTTGGATATATACGATCATACAAACTTTGCCGATCATGCAAAGTTTGTTATCAGGGCCACTAAGCAGGAACTAAGGACTCTAAGTTTATATACGAACATACAAAGGTCTCCAATCATGCAAACTTTGCCCCCTGGGCCACCAAGCAGGAACTCACGGATTCTAATTTTAAAAGGTTAAGTTGACAATGAGAGTCATTGACATGCTTTTGATCATTTACAATTGTTGATGCAGGGAGAACCAAGTTTCCATTTGTATGGATTTATCATGTGCATAGGTGCAACAGCTGCACGGGCTCTAAAATCTGTCCTCCAAGGCATACTGCTTTCCTCTGAAGGGTGAGTATTCTTCTCTTGGCCCTAAAATTATCTAAAATGTTTTGTTAATTTTTGATTACAAATCTTATTTACTTTGATTTACATAGTCTCAAGTTAGATTGTCATCTTCTTGACAAAGCTGTCAACTTAACAAAGTTAACAATATATGGCAATAAATATGAAGGTTATACAACAAACCCACTTGGTCTAAGTTGGATCTCTTCTCAGATTGGTTTGTTCAGTTAAGATTTGCTAAATGAAGGCTGAAAACCACTTGGTAATGTCTGTTGCAGGGAGAAATTGAACTCCATGAATCTGCTGCTGTACATGGCTCCAATAGCAGTTTTGGTTTTGTTACCTGCTGCTCTTATAATGGAACCAAATGTGATGTCAATATGTGTGGCCCTTACAAGACAGGACAAATTCATGGCATTTTTGCTCATTGTGAATTCTGCAATGGCTTACTTTGTAAACTTGACCAACTTTCTGGTCACCAAACATACAAGTGCACTAACCCTTCAGGTTTGCTATCATGCTTTTTTTGTAGTAATTTAGCCCAGATAACATTACATTGAATTGAGTAGCTTTGTTTATTTTTGGTATTCTTATTTCAGCTTTTATGTGTTCATTAAAGACTATTTAAAACCTTCTTGGTTTTCTGAAGTTTTCCTATGATAATCATACTTTATATTTTCGTTCTGGTTTGAATGCTTCTGGTCAATACAAGCAAGC
>WSFP011494669.1:0-14452 GCA_009831015.1 Picea engelmannii
TTTAAAATCTCTTAAACCACTTTGATTACTTTGACCTTTTGGGGCTTCTAGATGACATATGAGGGTCCTCCAACTTCGTAAGGCCATAACTTTCAAACCGTGAGGAGTTATGTGACGTTCTACATACCACCAGAAATGGCATGCTTGTACTATCCATATAGAATAGTATTATCTGAAAATATATCATAACTCATACCGTTATCCATCAAGCAAACTTGGGTCCATTACCCAAACCTGGGGTCTCCAACTTCTCATGGCCATAACTCTCTAACCGTGAGGAATTATGTGACATTCCACATACCACCGGAAATGACATGACAAGAAATATCCATCTAGGATATTTTCCCTGACAAATTCACTTTCCTTCATCTCATTATTCATTAATTAAGCATGGGTTCTCTTACTCCACAAAGCATCTTCCCGTGAGGGCTTTCACCATAAGGAGACCACTTTGGAGTTCATCCATATTTACTTCTTATCAACCATGAAAAAACAATAATGAGTCATATTTACATCAAACACTATTCGGTCCATTACCCAAAAATGTGTGCTACATGTCTTTCTTCAAGGGTTGACATCAATGACAACCAACCTTAATCAACATCATGTCTGTTTGAACTGGGTACACCAAAAAGGAATACCCAAAAAATCAAGTCTCTGAACTCTCAACATCCCTCGCTACTCCAACTCAACCACTTTTGGAAGGCTAGTGTGGATGTCAATCTCAACCAAAACATTACAAAGTCGTTTATTTGGTGCTAAATGTGCAAATTCATCCACGATGAGAAACCAACCAAGTCCATTTGTTATTTCAGCTAAATCCCCCTATTCCACCACTGTAGTGGAAGACTAGGTAACAATACCCAAAGGTGACGGAATTGAAAATAATCCCTTGAAGGGTCGAAAGTAATTCTCTAACACTTAAGCATAATGTTGCCTCCTATTGGAGAAATTTATATTTTTAGCACACTAGTTTAGTGGGATAACAGTAGTTCAATGGGAGTTAAGTGTCTAGTTCTATTTTAGACTTTAAGACTAGTTCATTGGGAGTTAACTGACTAGTTCTATTTTAGACTTTGTAATCTTAGACCATCACTATTATGCATGCATTCCTAATTATAGGATTTCATTGTCTATATGAGTGAAGATCACTCACTCATTGATAAGATCATAATATACATTGATTCTTATTATTCATTGTGTATCTCTCTTCCTTTTCTTGATAAGCTTTGTTTGTGTATGCTTTAGCTAGATCTCCTGTGCAGGTTTCCATGAAACAATGACATGGTATCAGAGCTATGATGCTTCGAGCAAGCCAGACAAGCCAAAGAATAAGGAAAATTGGGGTTTCGGTGAGCTAAATCCATGGTCGTACCTTTCAGTAGTTATTTCTCCCAAAATATTACATTTTTGAGGAAATGACCAACGAACAAAGTAAATCAACCCATTCTAGAAGTGGGTTTTCAACTGTTTGTTGAGATTCTTCAGTGTTTGCTCAGAAAGTAAGCCACAAGATAGCCTCCTGAAAATGATATGAATTCGTGGTCGTACCTTTCTACAATGATTGCTCCCAAAATATTAAGTTTTTGAGGAAACAACCCGCATGAGAAGTAAATTGACCCATTCTGCAAGTGTTTTTTCAACCGTTTCACGATATTCCTCACCGTTTGCTAAGAAAGTAAGTCAAACGATCGTCTCCTGAAACTGATACGAATTTTCACTTAAAGTGCCATT
Organism: Picea engelmannii; assembly: GCA_009831015.1. Taxonomy (NCBI): domain Eukaryota; kingdom Viridiplantae; phylum Streptophyta; class Pinopsida; order Pinales; family Pinaceae; genus Picea; species Picea engelmannii. The sequence continues at coordinate 1,735 of WSFP011494669.1, forward strand.
TCTGTTGTGATTTCTTATTTTTTCACTTGTAGATTGAGAGTAAATTTTTAGGGGTTCTTAGAAACAATGGGAGAGATGGATAGGACAACGGTTATATAATCAAAATTGGTGGTAATCCTCACACCATACAATTATTTTGATTGGAAGCCCAAGGCGACATTCCAACTCAAAAGAAAATGATTGTATAATTTGATGATGGTGACAGAAACATAACCTACATCAACGATTAAGAAGATGAGATGGGTGAACCGTAAGGATAAGGCCACATGAATACTTCTTGATTTAATCTCCATTGATCTATGGTTTCATGTTGTCACATGCAAGAATCCAAATGAGATATGGACCACCTTGGAAGGACTCTTTGGAAAGAAGGATGAGATGCAAGGTCATATACTTGAGGTAGAGTTGAATACCTTAGACCCTAAAAGTTTTGATAATATACAAGAGTTTTTTACTAAATTTAAATCTTTTCTATTGATATTGGTTGAATGTGGTATTGATAAGTCTATACAAGAGAAACAACTTATTCTAACAATCTTGTCCAAGCTAGGACCAAAATATGTTGTACATGTCTCCAATTTCCATTCTGGCAGATGTCTTTTGGGCACAAATTGGAAAATGCCTATCATGGCTCAGTTCATTAAGTCTCTAACACGAGAGCAGAAAAAACTCATATAGATGGGCCTCATGAAAGATCCCAAAGCACATGCACTCACCATGCATGATGGAAAAGGGTCATCCAATAAAAAATCGAAGCAGAAACAAAAGGAGTTATAACATCCAGAGTCAAAGAAGGAGGTATGTTCCAAACCCTTCAAGGATTCTTCAGCTTCCAAAGACTCTTCAGATTCCAAGAAGAAGAAGAAGGGAAAATTGTGTACTTACTGCAATAAACTGAATCATGAAGAATCAACATGCATGAAGAAACATATCGATTTTATGGCACATGAACTTCAACAGAACAACTTTGGAAACTTCATTCCAGAGGGAGTCAAGAAGAATAAGGAAGAAGATCGTGCTCCTAAGAATGGTAATCATCATGCTTTGGTTGAAATTAATTCCTCATCTGATTCATGGATTATAGATTCCAATGCATCCCATCATATGGAAGGGAAAGATGAAGTTTTTTCTTCTTTGAGTCCATGCTCAAGACCCCATATTCTCATGGGAGATGATACTCCAGTAGTAGTAGTAGCAAGAGAAGGGACAATGGAACTCCACAATGGCAGTTTTGAGATTTTTCTACATGTTCCAAATATTTCTATGAATCTGCTCTCAGTTTATCAGATCACTCGGAAAGGTAAAAAGGTTGAATTTACATCAGATTCAGTTTCAGTAACTTACATGCATGACAATTCCATCATTGCAATTGGTGAGGTGGATCACAAGTCAAGGTTGTATAAATTCACTAAGTTTTCTGGTGATGACTTCTCTATTCTACTTACACATAAGGAGAGTACTTTGCATTCACCTCCAGTGCAACATGCATATACTCTTGTGCTTCCATCAGTTTCAGACATCAGATATCATTCCATACACTCAGATTTTGTACATGGAAATAAGCAGGTAGTACATCCAGATAAGAATCCAATGGCAAAGCTTCAGCATATGCCCAAGAAGACACATAACACACTTCAACCAACAAGAAACCTTGCAGGGAATCCATTGGATTCGAGGAGGACTCGATCTCAGCATGAGGAGTCTTCTCATGTATTTTCAGCTTTAGAACTTGTGATTCCCATGCATTGCTATATGGTTCAATCTATTGATCCACAGAACTACAATAGGGTTGTGGGAAATCCATTATGGCAAGCAGCCATGCAGAAGGAGTATGACTCACTCCTACAGAACCAGACTTGGAATCTAGTTCCACTTCCACCAGAAAGCAATATTTTTAGGTGCAGATGGGTTCACAAGATCAAGAGGTACAAGGCCCGACAGGTTGCCAAAGGACTTCATCAGATCCATAAAGATTTCTACATCTTCACGAAGACTTTCAGTGAGTAGAAGTTTCAGACTTTGCGGGATCATCTTGTAGTGAAGAACACAGTTGCCTAGCAACTGCCATTTTCTTCTTTTGATACATTATCTTTTGAGGGGGGGTTTTGTTCCCATGTGGTTTTCCCTCATTCCTCATTTTTATTCAGTGTTCATTAGTTGCATTGTACATGAGCACTTAGAATGGCCTAGTAGTCGAGACTCATTTTTTACTCCATAGTGATGTTCAAGGGGTGTGTTGGAAAAATTTCTATTTTCGGCACACTAGTTCAGTGGGAGTAACACTAGTTCATTGGGAGTTAACTGACTAGTTCTATTTTAGACTTTCTAATCTTAGACCATCACTATTATGCATGCATTCCTAATTATAGGATGTCATTTCCTATATGAGTGAAGATCACTCACTCATTGATAAGATCATAATATACATTGATTCTCATTATTCATTGTGTATCTCTCTTCCTTTTCTTGACAAGCTTTGTTTGTGCATGCTTTAGCTAGATCTCCTGTGCAGGTTTCCATGAAACACTGCTCCACCACCCACAGAGACTCAAGTAAAAAAGAAGCATCCTCAAGGTTCCTACACTTGAAACCAAACCAACCTCGAGCTAGGGAAAACACCTCCGGACTATAACCTAGGAGCGGTTTCCAGGTTGAATCAACCCAGCTCTCAATCGACACCTGGATGAACTTATGGTAAGAAAACCTCCCAACAAGTGTGAACATAGCCATAGTGCAAGCATCTTCCAGGATAATGTCTGAGTCGAGGATAAACCTCCGCTTCACTTTATTAGCTTTCCAAGGCTTAAAAACTCTCTGGTCTTTCTTACTAAACTACGCTCCGCCAGCCTTAGAAACAACTTCTTCCACAAATTCCGAACCTCTTTTCTTCTTCCCAGAAGAGATAACTCTATAAATGTCATTAGAATTTGCTCCAAATCACTACTCAGAGCCTAAAGAAAACTCCTCCTGGCGGAAAGGAAGCAGCCGAGTCAGGTAAGGAGCTCTAGCTGGACGAGAAGTACCCTTGTCAATCTGTAAGCCATGGGGTTCGATAGCCTCGTTAAACATGTCGGTTTGTTTCCAGTTGGCCTCGTCATTTGTTCTCATTAAAGTCATGACTCCAGCTTCCATCATGGTGACTTCAAAGCCAACCACCTAACCCTCCTTGAAACGACAAACAACGAGGAGACCTACTTGGAAACCACTGATAAGACATTAACCTAGCCACCTCAATGAAACTTGAAGTGACCCACCTAGGTGAACATTAAAGTTCATTAAAAACTAGAAACACCTGTAATAACTAGAAAGACACCACGAAGCTAAACTCATAAGGAGCACGCTCTCCAAGGAAAGGTCTTAAAAGAAAGTCGACCGGGACCCACAACTAAAATAGTTGGAAGCAAACAACTAAGTTAAGAAACTACTCTGCTTAAAAGGCTAACTAAACTACAGAAAAACCACCCCAAAGACCTCTACTGCTCTCTAAGAAAGCAGAGAGTCAGTAAGAAACTAGAGTAGGAGACCTAAACGACCTTAGGTATGGATTCTTTGGCACCAAAGAGCCGAGGGTAGGTCTATCCTCCATTGTTGCAGGTTTTGATACATCGATTCAGTGAGACTTATAGTCCATTTCAGTGAGACTTATAGTTCAGAATACCTGAAAGAGTTACTCGACTTCCGCTTCTCTCTTCAGCATCGTGCTTCGGAGGCTTGGAAATCCTGTTGGTCAAGTTCAGCGAGCAGTCGATATCCTCGATAACAATCATCGATTTGTTGGTTGTCTGTGTGAGCAGCGTGCGAAGTTCGGAGTTGTCTGTGACTTTTGTGCGCTCTACGTCATACACGTCGTATTTCATATAATTAGCTATGGCCGCAACTAGACTGGATTTCCCACTTCCAGGAGGGCCGTAGAGAAGGTATCCTCGCTTCCAAGGACGACCGACTCTACTATGAAACTCTTTTCCTTGCCTAAACAGGTCCAGGTCCCTTATGATCTGGTTCTTCCTTGTGGGAATGGAAATTTGATCAACGACAAAGGCCTTTTCGGAAAGGGCATGGAAATTTGATGATCCCAGCCACACGAAAGCTTCGTAGTAAGCACTCTGGTACCAACTCTCGGAAAGGCCATGGAAATTTTATCAACGACAAAGGCCTCATGTCGGTTAGTGTTTTGTCTTTTTTACACGTGTGAATGTAAATTGTTTTTTTACACGTATGAATGTAAAGTGAATGTAAAATGTAAAGTGAATGTAAATTGGTTAAGTGATTTGACTATAATGTTGATGAAAGGTGTTAGAATATTTTTTTATTTTTTTTTTCAAAATAGAAAAAATATTAATTATGCCGAAAGCCTTACACCTATTGATCATGGGCACATTTAATAGGTTTTTAGTGCTTAATCAGTTTTGTATGGACAAGATTAAATATTGATGGAATATTCTTAGTAGTCCCAATAAATCAATGGTTGTGATTTCAACCACTAACTTCCTCACTATTATAAAGGCATCAGTTTACATGTTTATTTTTGTACTTTTACTTAATCATATTTAAAATTTACTATGGGGGCTATCTGATTGCCAGGTATGAGTGATTAGGGTTTCATTTTCTAGGTCAACCTAAACCTTTGGCCTTCACCAGCCATGTTTTGGACACACTGCCTCCTTCTAGCCAACTCCTTCCATCCACCTCTGGGCGGTTTCTCTTTCCCGACAGTTCAGGTTTTGCAAACCGTCTTTTTGCAAGCCGTACTTTTGGCGTTCACCAGCCACGAATTTGTGGCTGTGCTAGTATTAGTGAATATAATTTTTTTTTTACAAAATAAAACTGGTGGAACAACACTTGTTACTTTCCTATTTCATAGATAAGTATAAATGCTAATAGTCATAGACTTCAGATTACATCTTTCATCACTTAATTCAATCATATGAGATAATAAGTACAGTTCACAAAATTATATCCTCCATCACTGATTTTAATGTTAGAATCTATATAAGATGAAGTATGATAGAAATGTTTTTATGGAAAATAAATTTTCAATATTGAGTATGATAGAGATATTTTTTTTATAAGGTAAATTTTTTATATTATATTGTAATAATATATTATGTCAATTTTAAATTAATATAAGAAAATATATGATTTTAATTATTAAGAATATTTAGTCAAGTAATATATTACTGGGTGGGAGGGGGGCATTATTAGAGAAAAGTATATATAATATATACTTTTATCTAATAATGCTTCTCCCTCCCACCCTCTATATAGAGAGTGGGAATGGGAAGGGGGCATTATTAGAGAAAAGTATATATAATATATATTTTTCTCTAATAATGCCCACCCTCTATTATATATACTTTTCTCTAATAATTCCCCTCTCTTATATATATTTTTCTTTAATAATGGCCCCCCTCCCACTTTCTATATATATAAGTAATATATCGGGCATTATTAGAGAAAAGTATATATTATATATACTTTTCTCTAATAATGTCTTAATATATACTTTTCTCTAATAATGCCGTCTCTCCCACCCTCTATTATATATACTTTTCTCTAATAATGTGATGCAGGAGCATCCCTCACGACAAGCAAAACCAACGTGGAAGCAGAAGATAGCTGGAAGACGTCCAGCGCAAGTTTTTGAATTTTCAAATTTTTCCTTTGAAGTTGATGCGCTAAATATAAATGAGATCATTTAATTTAGGCGCCTTGATAAAAATGTAGTCAGACCTCGAGCCATACGCTCTCATCTGAGATAGACAAAGGCATTTATAGTAGTAGTTGTAGGTAGATAGAATTGAATTCTTAGATTAGATAGTTCTCGAAGGAAGAGGGAAAACCGAATATAGACACCCTCATTTGTATCATTGTAGCATTAGCAACAAGAGCAAGAATAGTCTAGAGCATAGGAGAATAGCAGAGAGTTGTAGAAGAAGAACACCCATGTACAAATCTTGAATTAATAGAATAAGTTGATTCAGATTCATGGCTGTTGTGTTATTCTCTGTGTATGTGTGTTAAATGTTGTGCTTATGAATATTACTTCCTGTTATGAATTTGTTATTATGCTGTGTGTATGATTTCATGGGTTAAGATCGAAATCTGAGAGGAAGTGAGGTGAGTTACAATTGTTTCTCTCTTGAGCAAGGATTCCTGCAAGGAGTGCAGTTGAAATTGTCCGCAAGTAGTGCATTGACAGAAGGCTCAGGGAGTTAAACTCTTATTCTCAAAACACTCAGAAGTGAAAGTGGGTTGTTGAAGCCATGCAAGGAGTGCGCAGACTAAGGAGAGTCTCAGTCGTGACACTGAACAGAAGCATTGAAGGACTTCTTCTACGGGCATACGCAGAGTCAAAGAAGCTCAAACATTTGAAGTGTTCGCAGGCTTGCCGCAAGGAGTGCGTGCAAAGAACCTCGTTGAGGTCGAAGTAATTTAGCAAAGCTCAGGAAGGATAGGCCTCTGAGTCGCTGAAGATCAACATAGATAAGTGTGACTTGAAGTCGGGAAGAAACGTCACAGGTTGGCGAAAAGGTGAAGGAATCTCGTGGAGAGATACTCTTTTTCATTTCGTGGATTATACAAGGAAGAACGGACGGTCGAAATGTTCTGAAGAGATTTCGTGAAGTTTCGAGGATCGTTAGATCTTGCAGAGGTGCAAGGAGGTTACGACGAGAAGATTCCAAAGATTTTGAAGCTCAGGAGGAGCAGAGCCGTCGATTTCGAGTCACAGGAGTCGTAGAATCTACACGTGGTATCGTGTATCGGGGGCTCGAGAGCTGAAGCCCCAAAAGTTGTGGAGCAAGAGTGGCGATATCGCGAGACGCGATATCCCTACAAGATCAGAGTCGTTCGTTGAGGAGGACGCGTGTAAGGAGATTCTCATCTCGTAGAATTGGACATTGGAGGACTGAAAGGGAAGCCCTTCAGCTTCGCAAGTGGCAAAGTGGGGAGAAGGCTAAGAACCGTCCACCTGAGGAGGACAGGTGGCAGAGATCGAAAGATCTCACGAACTCGGGAGTTCGCAGGGTAAAGGCCCAAGTATTGGGTATTCAAAGTCGCAAGGCACGAGGACGTGAGCGGCGAAGGAGCGAGAGGATCATAGTCGTCCATCTGAGGAGGACATGTGGTGATAGATCGAGAGATCTCGCAAACTCGGGAGTTCGCAGGTTGAGAGCCCAAACATTGGGTACTCTAAGTCGTGAGGTCGCGAGGTAGCGAGAGAAGGACAGCCGTTAGATCCAGATCACAGAAGGACCGTTAGATTTGCGCGAGGGATCATGTCTCGGGACCTCGCAAGAAAAGGTCCGAGAATTTGGGCATGGGGATCACGAGATTGCGAGAAGCAATACCCTGACAGATGGAGAGAAGTGTGGGCCATAGCGGAGCACGGGTGGAGTACAGGTGGCACAAAGGATTCGCGAGTCGCGAAGTGCCGAGGAGCCGAGATTCATGTGGACGCCGAGTCGCGAAGTGCTGAGGAGCTGAGATTCATGTGGACGCGTGGCAGAGCATAAGGTGGGACTGCACGACCGAAGGGTGGACACGTGTCTCCTGGAGACAGGAGTCAATACTTCGTTGAATTCTTGCATCTCGGGGACTCGCGGAGTAGGAGGGCGAAAACTCGACGGTTCAATCGGTGAGGTCGCGAGGTTGTGAGATTGTGAGAGGCGCTAACATTTAAGCCTAGCCCACGGTTGTATGTGGAAGGAGCTATACCCGTATCGCCAGATCGGGTATCGCAAGATTTGAAAGGAAAGTTTGGAGGCCTTGAGTCACGAACTCGCGAGATAGCGAGATTTAGCTGATCTCTCGGTAGTAAAGGGGAGACCTCGGAGGAAGATTGTTGTGGGTGCAGATTTCTCGGTAGGGAAATAGAAGAACCTCCGAGTTCTTCGGGCCGAGGAGAAGAAGGTCCTGTGAGAGCGGACGTGCCTGGGTGGCGCACCCCTGTGTCAAGTGGTATCATAGCTTAGAACAACTTCTTTGCTTTCTATAGCAGAGAAAAAGGGAGAATTCACCATGCCACCAAGGAGAAGAGGAAGACAATCACCCGATCCAGAGGAGGAAAGGGAATTGTCCAGAGGAAGGGAATTGTCCAGAGACAGAGGTAGGCAAGTACAGAATCCAGACATGGAGAGAGAAGTGCGAAATCTTCGTGCCAGAATGGAGGACATGGAGATATCACAAAGGAGAAACGCTGATGCGGGAGATATCAGTGAATTTGAGGATGAAGGTGATGCTGGACGTGAAGAAGAAGAAATCCCAGCAGAAGATGCAGCCAATGAGCGTTTAATTAAGGCTATCGCTCGGATGAGTTCGAAAACAAAAATGGATATTCCAGCTTATGAAGGGAGTCTGGATGCAGAAGAGCTGCTAGACTGGATTAGAGCTCTTGATACTTATTTCGATTATGAGGATATCGAAGATGATAAAAAGGTCAAACATGCCGTCACAATATTAAAAGGACATGCAGCCTTGTGGTAGGATGAACCGCAAGCTGACAGGCGTTGCCAAGGAAAACAGAAAATTAAGAGCTGGGACAGGATGATTGCAAAGATGAAGGCAAAATTCATTCCCAGGGATTATCAAATTTCTCTGTTTAGGAGGATGCAGAACCTGAGACAGAAGATGATGACAGTGAAGGAGTATACTGCGGAATTTTATAGGTTGAATATTAGGGCAGGTCATCGCGAAAGAAATGACGAAAAGGTGGCCAGGTATATGAATGGCCTGAGGTATGAAATTCAGGATGAAATGAATATGGAAACCATCCGAATGGTGGAGGATGCTTACCAATTGGCTCTGAAAGCTGAGGAGAAGCTGAGCCATAAACAAAGTCAGAGAGGCCGAGGCAAAAGTCAGCCCAGAGGCAAGGCAGTTGCCCAAGATAAATACCAGAAGCCCAAGGAGGAATGGAAGAAACCTCAGGGAAAAGTTGAAAGAGGTGGAACCTCACAGAGAAGGCCATATGTTGAGCAACGAGGACAGCATACTGAGCAGAGAGGAGGATATGTTGATAATGATAGGTTTCCTCGTACTAGAGGTAGAGGAAGAGGAAGAGGTGGAGTAATCACATGCTTCACATGTGGAAAAAATGGACACAGGTCATTCAAGTGTCCAGAGAAAAAGAAAGAAACTGGAGAGACTCACATCGCCGAGGCATAAAGGCGAGATGTTGAAACAGAGTACGCTGAAGGCAGAAGATCGCTAGTGATGCGAAAAGTCCTTTTGACGCCAGAGAAGGAGATGGAGAATCCAGCGCAGAGGAACAGTCTTTTTAGGACTACTTGCAAGACCAAGGGTTGGGTGTGCAAAGTCATCGTGGATAGTGGAAGCACCGATAATCACGTTTCAACCGAGATGGTAGAAAAGATGGAGCTGGAGACAACTGATCATCCAAGTCCATACAAAGTTTCATGGCTACAGAAGGGACATTAGGTAAATGTCACTAAACAGTGCTTAGTTGACATTAAGATAGGAGGATATAATGACAAAATTTTATGTGATGTTATTCCTATGGATGTCTGTCATTTATTGTTGGGTAGACCATGGCAATATGATAGAAGTGTAATTCATGATGGGAGGAAGAATACATATACCCTGGAAAAGAATGGGAGAACTCATATGTTGTGTCCAATTGAAGATAAAGAGGTGAGGCCGGAAGTAAGCAACAGAGTACTTCTCATGAGTGGGAAGGAACTTCTTACAGAAGTTAAGAAGAAGGAGGATCCACAATTCTTTGTGGTCAGAAAACCGAGAATTGTTCTGACTAGCACAAGAGTGGATGATTTACCAGGAGAAGTCCAGGAACTGCTGGAAGAGTTCGCTGATATTGTGGTGGACGAATTACCTCGTTCATTGCCACCGATGAGGAGTGTGAGTCATCATATAGACCTCATACCAGGAGCTAGTTTTCCAAACAAAGCCACGTACATATTGATGCCGCAGGAGAATGAAGAGGTTAAAAGACAGGTCCAGGAGTTGTTGGACAAAGGTTTGGTCAGGGAAAGCTTGAGTCCATGTGCTGTTCCAACAGTACTCAGTCCGAAGAAAGACAGACGCTGGAGGATGTGCACTGATTCAAGAGCCATTAATAAGATAACTATCAGGTATAGATTCCCATTGCCAAGAATGGATGATCTGATGGATTGCTTAAGTGGGGCAAATTTTTTTTCAAAGATAGATTTGAAGAGTGGATATCATCAGATTCATATGAGAGAAGGTGATGAGTGGAAAAAAACATTCAAGACAAACGAAGGTTTGTATGAATGGCTTGTCATGCCGTTTGGCCTGACGAATGCACCGAGTACCTTTATGAGGTTGATGAATGAAGTCCTGAAGGAGTTCATCGGGAAATTTGTCATTGTGTATCTGGATGACATATTGGTTTTCAGCAAGACAAAGGATGAACATCTAAAGCATTTGGCTATTGTGATGAAGAGATTACAGTAGGAGAAGCTGCTGATAAACATGAAGAAGTCCTCATTCATGAAGACATAACTCATTTATTTGGGGTTTGTCATATCTACAAATGAGTTGAGGATGGATCCAGATAAGGTGGAGGTAATCAAGAACTGGCCATCACCGAGGAACGTATTTGAGGTGAGGAGTTTTCATGGTCTGGCTAGTTTCTACCAGAAATTCATTAGAAATTTCAGTGGAATTAGTGCAGCGATGATGGACACAGTGAAGAAAATACATAAATCTTTTCACTGGACGGAAGAGGCTGAAAAAAGTTTCAATTTGTTGAAACGAAAGATTACAGAGCAACCAATTCTGGTGTTGCTAGATTTTCAAAAGACATTTCAGGTGAAGTGTGATGCAAGCAGGTTTGCTGTAGGAGCGGTATTGAGTCAGGAAGACAGACCAATTGCATATTTCAGTGAGAAGCTGAATGAGGCAAAAGAAAATTACTCCACATATGATAAAGAGTTCTATGCCATCATACAGGCATTGAAGAAATGGAGACACTATTTGATTTCAAATGAATTTATTTTATATAGTGATAACCATGCATTACAATTTGTGACTCAATAGGAGAAGTTGAATCACAGGCATGTTAAATGGGTAGAATACATGCAAAATTTCACTTTTGTGATAAAACATATTTCGGGTACTGCTAACAAAGTTGCTGATGCTTTGAGTAGGAAGTGTTTGCTGTTGCAGGAGTTCAAAGTCAGAACGTTAGGCTTTGATGATCTTAAGGACATGTATGCAGATGATTCAGACTTTAAGGAAGCTTATGAAGCAGCTGAGAATCCAGTTCTCAGAGACAGAAGTCGGTGGATAGAGTATGTGATCCAGGACGGATTGATGTTCAAAGGCAATCAACTGTGTATTCTGAATTTCTCCATGAGGGAGAACTTGTTGAAAGAGAAGCACAGCGGTGGATTAGCACAACATTTTGGCCATGATAAGACATTTGCAAAACTGAGCGAGTCATACTTTTGGCCAGGGATGCGGTCATAGGTCAAGAGGTTTGTAGACAGATGCAGGATTTGCCAGCATTCAAAAGAAAGGAAGAAGAATGTGGGTTTTTATCAACCATTGCCCATACCTGAGAAGTCGTGGGATGAAATTAGCATGGATTTCGTATTGGGGTTGCCGAGGACACAAAGAGGTGTTCATTCAATATTTTTGGTAGTTGATAGGTTTTCTAAGATGGCACATTTTATTCCATGCTAGAAAACCAGTGATGCGACTCACATCGCAAATCTGTTCTTCAAGGAGCTTGTCCGATTTCATGGATTGCCGAAAAGCATAGTTTCGGACAGAGACACAAAATTCATAGGGCATTTCTGGAGGACATTGTGGAAGAAGCTAGGAACTAATTTGATGTTTATTTCTGCTTATCATCCTCAGATGGATGGACAAACAGAAGTGGTCAACAGAAGTCTGGGAGACTTGCTGAGGAGCTTGGTGACAGAGCACCATAGCAACTGGGATAGCATATTACCGCAAGCAGAGTTTGCTTACAATGATTCAGTGAACAGGAGCACAGGGAAAAGTCCATTCCAGATTGTATATGGAATGCAGCCGAGAGGAGTTTCTAAACTGAGGGATTCAGAACAGACTGATACTAGCAGTGCTAGTGCAGGAGAATTCATTGAAGCGATGCAGGAACTTCACAGCCAGGTGAAGGAGCGACTAATGAAGTCAAGTCAGGAGTACAAGCGCAGAGCAGATCAGCATCGGAGACAACTTCAGTTTGAAGTTGGTGATCTGGTTCTGGCACATTTGAGAAAGGAAAGGTTCTCGAGAGGAACATACAACAAGATGAAGATGAAGAAAATTGGTCCATGCAAGGTCTTGAAGAAGATGGGAGAGAATGCTTATGAAATCGAGTTACCAGAGGGCATTGGAATATCTCTGATATTTAATGTTTCGGATTTATATCCATATAGAGATGATGAAGCAGGAGCAGAAAGTGATGATCAACCAGAGTTCCAGTAGCAGAAGCAGATGCCAGTTGCAGAAAAGCCACAGATGGAGCAGATACTGAATAAAAGAGTGGGGAAGAAAACCATAAGGAAAGAATATTTTGAATATTTGGTCAAGTGGAAGGGACACCCAGTTGAAGATGCCAGCTGGGATACTGAAGCAGAAATTCTGAAGCATGGACATACCGTGCAGGAGCTCATGGACAGGAGCCCATGAAAATTTTCAAGAGAGGGAGTATGATGCAAGAGCATCTCTCACGACAAGAAAAACCAACGTG
>WSFP011494680.1:0-14451 GCA_009831015.1 Picea engelmannii
ATGTTTTTATGATTTTAATGTTGTTTGGGTGGATTTTTTCCCATTATTGGGGGATATGGAGCCCGATTTGAGGCCAAATCTTGGGAGAAATTTGGGAGGTGAACCCCAACTCAAAATCTAAATAAACCAGAGGTTTTTGATAGCCCAAACAAGTCTTGAATAGACGAAATTATAAATAATTCATGAAACCTAAGCCATTTTTATGCAGGGACGCCATTGAGGAAGCGAACTTTGGAGGCTAATTACGGGAGCTACGCTCAGCCTTTTTCAGGGCCATCAGTTGTGTTGGATTCTTGAGGTTGAGAAGACCATAGCTAGACTTGTTTGTAATCCTTTTGATACATTTATGATGTACTTTTGAAGCATTGAATATTAATAATAAATCCTCCCCCACTGAGACAAAGGCCCAGAGACATAGGCAACCTTATCGAACTCCATTAACAAGATTGTTGTTATGGTTTGTTGTTATTTATGCTTACTTTATGATCTACATTATTTATGATGACTGAAATATTCTTTCATTGAGATCCTCTTCTTTTCTTAATTCCTAAGTGGTAATTTAACACATGCTTAAAACTCAACCAAGTCTATTAAAGATCATTTTCGGATCAGAATCGCTCTCATAGTTTCCTTGTTGGTCTTCCTCATGGAGGATTGGAATCTCTAGGAGGGGGTACGATACCAATTTTACTGTATCATCCCCGCTTGAGATCATAATTTATTTCTCTTTTCCTTATCTATTTTTTTTTTTTTTCTTCTTGTCTCCTTTTTTCATTTCCTTCTTGATGGTACCTATCATCTTCAGTATTTTTGCCTGGATTTGGGAGCCCAACGTGTTGGTTGTGGAGCCTGATTATCTTCCTGATTCATAGGTCTTTGTTTTCATCCATGTTTATACTCCATGAAGACTATACACCCCAGAATATTGTACACCCCTCCACACGGGGAGATTTTGCCCCCCTATAAGGTTTGGGGAGATCATCCCCCCGGCTGGGGGGTCCGAGGGAAAGAGGGCCCTCGGCTGGGGTTCGGGGGAAAATCCCCTAAAAGAAAAATTGCCTTGTAAATGTGTATTGTAATTTCATAGTAAATCTCAATCGTTCATTATAAGGTCGGAGATATGACAGTAGAAGTTATGTTAGGGTTTTTTTCCCTAGAAGGAAACCCTCTTTTACGAGGGAATTGTATTTTGGTTGTGGATCATTGTGAATATTGTATTCTGAGAGAGGAGATTGTGAGAGAAAGAACATGAAGTTACAACGGGTGTGTTGTAGGTTGTATCCCTTCATTTTGTTGGATAATAAAAAGGAAAGACTTGGCAATTTCTCTGGTGGACGTATCCCACACTAGGTGAACCACATATATTTGTGTCTCTATTGTATTGTGTATCTTTTGTGTTTTATTTCCGTATTTGTTTTATTTTATTTCACCACGATCCTATTTTTCTAATACAACAAACCGATTATGACTGGATTCTCTTTTCCGAGGGGAGCTTGGGGATTGATCTCGAGGAGGCATGGGTTTTTTTCCCTGGGCTTGTGGGGGATTCGATCAAGAAACCTTCCCATTAGTTTTTTTCATTTTCAGTTGTTTCCATTGGTCTTGATTCAGGTCTTGCGACTGGGATTCTTTGGCTTGTGGACAACTTTTCACAAAGTGCCTGTATTTGTGTCATGCTTTGCATTTGAATGGCATTTGTTCATAATCAACATGTTTTATATAAGACCAGTTGTCCAAGGTTAGTCGAATCGCCTATGGTAATCCTTTTTCCAAATCCATTTCCACACAAAGTCTAGAACAAGCTTGAAACCCTTCTCGTGGTTCATCACGATCGATATATTTTCCCAGTGATTTTTTGATGTTTTTTAGGGTTTCATCATTCCAATAATGCAAAGGAAGGAAGGGCAGTCTAACCCAAACAGGGACTGTTGATGGAATTCCATTTTGGGGGATGAAATATGGAGTCAATTTGTTGAGGTACATTCCTCTTGCTCCCATGAAATACAAACCACTGCGAAATATTAAATCCCTATCTTCTTTTTTTCAAAAAGGAAAGCAAAGAAACCCTTACCACAAAAAGCCGTAGAAATTTGTCCCTGAATCATTTTTCTCCAGCTCAGATCTAGCCAATGGTGCATGGATTTTGGAGAGGGCCATAGACTAGTAAAATGCGCTATCAACCCATTTTATGCCAGTCTAAGCGCTAAGGGTCGAGCCGAAGAGGGGTGAATGACCACTTTTGGAATCTCATCCATTCTTTTTACAAATATTGAGGGGGCATGCTTCACATACTTTTTGTAGGATGAAATTAGAGATTGGAAAGCCAGAAGATATGAAGGAGGAGACAAGTCTGGGGGGTTCCCCCCCCTTCAGAGGGGGCCATGGATTTGAATGGAGTTGAAGATGAAACCCTAGATCAGAGCTGCATCCGCCATCAATCAATTTATGAAAAACACAATTAAATCTTAAACATAAAAATAAATTCAATTTTGACAAGGTCACTATTCGGAAGTCAAAAGAGATATGATTATTTTTAGAGTTTTATATTGGAAGTTTGCAAGGGATGTGGTGGACTCGGTATTGATTAGAAACATACCATATAATATTTCAAATCAAATCCCTAAAAATTATATATCTAATGTCATTGGTATGGTGTAAATCTAATCATCCTATCAAAAAATATTAGCTTTGCAGTCCACACGACTGTCATGGAAAAGACAATAAACATTTGATTTTAAGTTACTGATAAATGCACTTTTCAAACTCCTATTTGGATGATTTTTTTTTTGAACTTGCCTATTTTTTTCTAGGAGAGACTATATCTATATTTTTTTTTCTTCATATTCTATATAGAAAGTTACATAAGTCGATCTGAAGGATATTGCCCTCTTTTTGAGTTCTATCCCCACTGAAGTAGCCAATTCTATTATAGAGTAACTTTCCAATAGATAAGTAAGTCCTCTCACTACCCTCATTTCACACAAGTATATTATTCTAGGTAAATGAGAAGGAAAATAACTTATCGTGAATCTGAAGGTTATCCAATTGTATCCCTAGATGCTCCCTTGAGATCCAACTCCTTAACCTCCTACCTACACAAAAAACAAACAATATCCTTCCTCAAATACTTTGGCACAATAAAATAAGTTGCATGAATAAATATATAATCTAACACTCAAGGGATATTAGTTCTACCAAACTTGATCCATAAATAAAACACCCATGATTAATACAAGGTTTGGAGGGGGGAAAGAGAACATATCTATATTATGTTAAGAAAGAGTTACAAAAGATGAATAATACCTTGAGTCTTTTCTACACTCTTGGCTTCAAGTTCCTTGAGCTCTTCCTTAGCCACCCTTGCTCTCCACCATCATGAGGATGCTCGGACTCTAGAATTGTATGTCGTGATCCCCTTGATTTGGCCTCTTCTTATAGGAATTTAGAAGAGTTTGGAGATAGGATTCATGGTATGTGAACTAATCAATTACAATTCGTAGATAGGATTCATGGCATGTGAACTAATCAATTACAATTCATGCACAAGTTCCATGATGAATTATGAGTTTTTGTCAACCCATTATGATCGTTTTTGTTAATTATGATCTTTTTACTCAAGTTTCATTCTCAATTATGAGCTTTTTCCAACATATTGTGAACTTTTTCTAAATCATTTCTCAATTATGAGTTCTTCCTAATCCTTTATGATCTTTTTATAAATTATGGTTCAATTATGTTTTTTTCCTAAATTATGAAATAATTGTTATTTCATAATTATGAAATTGTGATGAAATAATTATGAGTGTTTTTCTAAATTATGCAATTGCAGCCTCATAACATCTAATAATATCCTTACAAGGCCTATGGTGGTAAATACATGCATAAAACACATGTGTTATGGCTAAGAATAGGTATATACATGGATCAATGTAGTCTTTATTGGATGAACATGTGATTTGGATGTATGAATCTATTGGGGTATTTGGAGGTTCTCTTATTTTTTAAGGAGTTATTGTGTAAATCATATCTACTATTTCCTTTGGAGTTATGTTCTACATTCACATCTAGTATATAATGTGTGTACTCTTGTTTATTATATTATTTTAAGGATTTGGAAAATAAAAATTTGGTATCAAAGATCCCATAACCCTATGCCATGGAGAAAAGTACAACTAAACTAACAACTCCTCAATTGGAGGTCTATTTCTAATTTTATCATTAGTTGCAACTTGTGACCCAAATCCATCTAAATACACAAGACAAAGTGGTCCTTGGGGAAATAAAGAAAAACTAAGCATTGTATTTTCATTTTATTGACTTTGGGACAATGTGTTTGGGAAATCCCAAAGTAATCACTATGTCCACACTCTTTTAGAGAAACGATTTCCAAATTTTACCTTTATGCAATTTTTAAATTGCCTCTCAAGTCTAGGTAAAACCTTAGTTTTAAAACTTGTCAAAAAACCACCATGGGAGTAGTGAAACTCATAGGATAATGAAACTAATAGTGATAGGACATGGAGGTGTTTCCAATGAAATTGAAAACCCATCAATCTGAGGCCTATATTTCTCCTTGTTATGAGTTGTAACTCATAGCCCAAAACCATTCATAGATAAAGGCTAGAGTGGTCCCAAAGGAAAAAAATCAAATCAAGCATTAGAATTACATTTGTTGACTCTAGAAAGTGCATTTGGGAAACCCCATGGTGACTACACTATCTACATTCTTATGGTGTAGTGATTTATGAACTTCACCTTCAAATGCAATTTTTACTTTACCTCTCACTCAAACAAACCTTAGTTTCAAATATATCATAAGGAAAACCACTTTGGGGGGCAATGAAAATCATGGGAGAATGTCATCCCTAGCTCTACAATGTGGATATGAGTCCAATGAAACCAACATCTCATCAATCTAAGAGCTATTTTTGTTTTTATAGTTAGTTTCAATTGACTCCCCAAATCCATATAGAAAAATATTCCAAAGTGGTCTCGAGGGAAAAAGCACCAAACCTAGCATCAAAATTGTGTTTTGTTAGATTTGGAAAGTGTTTTGGGTCAATCCCAATTTGAGAATTATATCCACATTCTTATGGGGTTTTCATATCCAAATTTAACTTTCAAATGTAATTTTTTCATTGCCTCTCACTAGGAAAAACCCTAGTTTCAAAATTGTTTGAAAAAACACCTTTGTGGAAGTGAAACTAATGGGAGATTGGTGCCCTTAGAGTTAATATTTAAAGATGAGTTCAAATGGACTAACACATTATCAATCTAAGGCCTATATTTATTTTTATCATGAGTTTCAACTCACAACCTATGGCCATTTAGGGACATAAGCTCAAGAGGTCCCAAGGGAAAAAAATAAATTGATCATCATATTTTCATTTAGTTAGTTCTAGAAAGTGTTTTTGGGTAATCCTAATACAAGGTAAATGAATATATTAATGGTTAGATACCTCAAGAAAGTGAAATACAAATTTATCTTTGATTTAGGACTAACTATTTGAACAAACATGTTCAATATCTATGTGTGGGGATAGGTATTGAGTTGTAGCATATAGTTCCTTATACTCCACAGGAGAACGAAGTTGCAAAACAAAGGAACAAATCCTTGAAGGAGATGGAAAACCACATGCTACAATCCAAGTCCCTCGCTCCAAATATTTGGGTTGAAGCTATCAACTATGCATCCTACACCCAAAATTGAGTTTCTCACAAAGAATTAAAGGGATTCACTCCATTTGTAGCTTGAAGCAGTAAAAAATTGGAAGTCAAGCACTTTAGGGTGTTTGGATCTCATGAATCTACACACATTCCTTTAGAGAAAATGATGGATTTGGAACCACAAAGTCAAGAGTGCATTTTTGTGTGATATATTGATACTTTTAAGGGGTACATGATACTAAATCCTTCCATTGAAAGAAGTGTCAAATTTGAAGAGGGCCCCTTGCATGAAACTAAGGAATAACCTTAGTACAGATCCACCAGTTCTTATTGATGAAAATCTCACAGATGCCTCTTTGATTGCTTCAAATGAAGTTTTAGATTCAAATGAATAAGAGGAAGCTAATGACATCGATGAACATGTTGATGCAGATTCAACAATTAGACCACTTTGGCCACAACAAACTCTTAAAGCTACATGTGATTTAGTTGGGGATCCAACAAATACATTGATGTCTCACTCACAATTTTAAGGTGCTCCATAAGAATTCACTTCTATCTACCCTTTGATTCCCATCCACTATTACATTTTCATTGCTACAGATCCACTCTTATGTAGAAGCTGCACATAATCCATATTGGGAGGTTGGCATGGATGATGAGTATCATAGTAGTTGAATGGTGTGAGGATTATCTGTTGACTCTAATCCATCCTATATGGTGTTCTCTAATTTGTATCTTCCACCTACAAACTTGTATACTACTCCATTAGATTCACTCAAGCTCTGATACCATGTGAGATTCGGTTGATCAACCTGTAAGAGGATCTAAAATCTAATTGAGAATCAATACAATTAACTATTTGAGTGAAGAGAATAAAAGAAGAATAATTAGAGTGATGTAATTCTCATTAACCTATAGGGAAAAAAATCATCCAAAGATGAAAGAATACAATACAATGTAATTAAGTGCAATAGAATGGAAAAAATCATCTTGAAACTATACTAGTGTTAACTACATGCAAAACATGAGAGAATGTGAAACTATGCTAAGTGCACTTTCATGAGGGATTTAACTTGGATTTTACTAGCCAAGTGGAGTAAATTAACTCATGTGCTTTCATTCCTAGAAAGTAGGATTTAACCCTTCCTCAAGTGTGCACTTATTCCTAGAAAATAAGAATTAGCTCCTAGTAAATAGGATCTCTCCCTACAATGGTGGAGAGAAGTGATCCTATCCCTAAAAAAGTGGAATTAGCCTAACATAACTCCCTAGAATTAAGGGATGAATTTCAAGTGCAATCTATGAGAGAGAAAAATATTCATGTGAGGGGAAATGATAGGAAAAAGTATGCATGTAAACCAACACCCCCCCTTAAGCGTAACTTAGGTGAGTATGATGCATGAAAAAATTGGGTTTTGGCAATATAAATCCATGTTAGATACCGAAGTACAAAAAAATATCCCCAAAAAGTGAGAAAAGAGGGAAAACCTAGTGGGAAGAAGTGACCCCCCCCCACCCCCCCACCCCCTTTACAAAAAAAAATATGATAGTGTGGAGTAGACTAAGAAGCATACTCTAAAGTAGATGTCTCATTCACTCCCAAGTGAGTTCGTAACTCTATGAACTTCTACTCAATGAAGAATTTGGTAAAAATATCTGCAATTTTTTTTATGGATGGACAATATTGTAGATCAATAAGTTGATCGTGAATCAACCCCCAGATGTAATGCATGTGAATCTCAATGTACTTGGTCCTCTGTTGTTGAACTAGATCTCTGAAGATTTGGATCGTACTCTACTTATCACAAAATATGACTATAGGATGGTGATGTCAAATACCAAACTCAATGAGAATATGATGCAACTAAATGTCTTGTGTTGTTGCATTCAATACACCTATATACTCTACCTTTGTAGTCACTAAAGAAATGGTTGGTTTCTTCTTACTCTATCAACAATTATGACCTAATCCAAAACTAAATACATAACCAAAAGTGGACTTCTTGTCTATGCCATCACCATCTGAATCAGAATCTCTATATCAAACTAGATCAAGAGTGAAATATGTTGTGTAATGTATCCCAAAATTGTGAGTATCTTTAACATAGTGGATAATTCTCTTTGCAACTTTCCAATGTAGTTCATGAGTCTCTTACATGTATCAGGAAACTACTCCAACAATGTAAGAGATTCAGGTCTAGTGTGGTTGAGATAAATAAAAATCCCAACCAATTTCTTGTATCATGTATTGTCTACCAAAGGTGTGGTACTGCCATCCTCAAGCTTGACTCCTAAAAGAAAACATGTTGCAGCAGATTTGCAATCAATCATATGAATTCTGGTGAGTAGATCTAGTGCATATTTGGACTATGCCATATTGATTCTTGAATTAGATTGGGTGATTTAAAGACCAATAAAGTTATGCAACAGTCCCAAACCACTCATGGAAAACCTTCCATGAAAGTTAGAGTTGACCTCAACAATAGATGATGTTGAACTCCTTGTGATCTATAAACTATCGTGGATATTCCATTGGAATAGTTTGTCACAATATATCATATAATATTATAAAATCTTAGATTATGCAATTTATTTCCTTAGATCCTAGATTGATTATTGCTAGCTTATTGCTCAAATTTATGAAAATAACTGAATACAGAAATGAAATAATAGAAAAATATACACACCATACACACAATTTAACACTAGATGTATCCTAGGAAGGTGAGGCCTATTCGCTACTCTCCTTTCTTTGGTTATGAAAATAAGAATACAAAGAAAGGGGCACTCACTATGGAGTTACCTATGACTGTGTCCTTAATGGCTACTACAAACTCTTCTTCCTACCTTTGTTATGCTCTTTGTTAGTACTAGAAGTCTCACTTAGACTGCTATAGGTCTGAGCCTAATACCCATCAGAAAAACTTGTAGGTTTGTAAAGATAATATTTTAATTCAAAATGTAGTGAATGGGTGAGGAACTCAGTTAAACATCAACACAAAACTTCCAGAAAATATATATCAGCAAGAAAGGATTGAATAGCCTCATATCAATGTTTAAGATATAAATGGAGAGATGGAAGACTTAGCAGAAAAAGTAGAATACATGCATCAGGTTACATCAGGTAATTCTGAAACACGTACAGTAGAAAACTCATCAAGTAGGAACTTCCTAGTCAACAAGATAAATTACTTCAACAACACTTCCATCAATAAAAACATAGTAAATCTTTCACTGCATCAGGAAAAAGTACCAAGATGAATCCTTCATCAATAGCATGAATCAAAGAAAATATGAAATACAAAATATGGTAAAGAGAAGAAACTAATCATTAACTACTTAAGATTCTTAAGTTTGAGTACATACAGTTTGAAAATTTTTATAGCTAAGAGTAAATATGTGAGTCTCAGTCTCCAACTATTCGAACCCTCTAATGGAGTTACATTACACTTTAAATAGAAAATTACAATAAAAAATAATCCTAAAACTCACCACCTAGCTCCTACATAGGATCATGCACCTTAGAGAGGTGTGGCAATGAGAAACTAACAAAATACTATATTCCAAGGAGTTGTTGGCAACATTGAATGCAATTGGAGCCAACTCATTGCATGTAGATTAAATGAAGCTAAACTGAGGCACAATTGTCCCTTGAAGCCTAATTGATACTTGAGGAGTAATTCGAAACTTATTTGATAACTGGAAGCCCTCCTACATATTGAAATCCCAATAATTGTCAGGTTCGCAGCACATACATTGCAAATTGTTCTGGTTTGAGCAGTTCGCAACACCTTCAGCAACCTGCACTGCGAATTTTCCTGTAGGTGTCACTTTTCTCTAAAAACCTGTCATCTGATGTCAAAACCATGCAAAAATACTTCAAACCTTTAATGATGCCTGTTATAAGCTCTAAATCTCAAAAGTGACTTGCAAAAATATCATGTGAGCATTATAATAGCAACAAAATGTAAAAATGCTCCTTAGGGTTGTAAGCATGCATATTTTGATAATTTTGATGTAGAGATGATGTCTCATCTTCTTCTCCTAGTATCCACTCATGCCAACATGTCGAGGATTTGTTTTGCATTTTGTTCCTTCAACTGTTGCACTTCCTCCTTCAACTTCATGTTTTCAGCTTGATGGGCTCTATTTAGCATGTACACATTCTTCATTTTCCTACGTAGAGATATGGATCTCTTAACCCCGTGTTTTCCTTTTTAATAGTTTCTTCACCCATATCTATAGCTCTCTTAAGATGAATCTTGGCATGCAGATTTTCTTTCTTCAATTGTTCATTCTCATCCTTTGCCTCTTTCAACTGCTTCCTGAGCCTTTTAAAAGTGGGATCCCTCTCATCAGAAGGAGACTTAATCTCAATGCTTTATATTTGTTTTTTAGAGGCTTAGTTTTTTATGTTGGTTGAGATGATGCTATGTATATACCTTCTTCTACAGAGACATGTTTCTTTGTTGTTGATATAGTGAAAGGTCTTCTAAGATTGACACTTTCTACAGCAATAGGTGAAGAAAATACAAGTTTCTTTCCCTTCATACTTCTTTCTTTACTAGAGGATGTCCCCATAGGTGCAGGCTCTGCCACAGGAGAAGTGTCTTCATGAGGAGGTTGTGAAGGACCTTCAACTATCTTATCAGTAGACTTAATGGACTTATCCCTTTTGGTCATCTTCCTCTTTTTACTTGACTCTAAGTGCACAGTCTTCTTAACATGAATAGGTGTATGTCTCTTTGATTGTGGTGTATGAGCAATATCTGGTTGAAATCCTGATGCAACTAGGAAAGCATCCCAATCATTATTGGTCTTCTTCAACTCTTCTAAAACTAGCTTTTTTATCACACCATAATGAAAAACACTATTATCCACCTGCTTAGATTTAGCTTGGACTCTATATGACATCTTCATAATGCTTCTAAACAGATAAAAGGGTAGGTTCAAGGAATCTTTCCCAGTAAAGTTCAGTAACAATTTAATATGGTATTGATAGACCATATTGAACCTTCCTTCACAAGTAAAATACCTCTGAATAACTCTAAGCATTTTTTCAAAATACTCCAGCATATGATTTCCTGGTACTCCCTTGGATAGGTTATCTCCTTGATATTCAGGTTTTAGGAACTCCTTAGAAAATGTAGAATTCAAAGACATGGCCTTAAACCATTTTTCTCCATGAACAGGTATCTTTGTGGCTGTAGAGATAGACTGCTCTGAAACCTCAAACTCCAATGCACCCACTTTAGTCTTTATCCCATCGAATTTAGTGAAAACTTCTTGGAAACCTCATGATGTCCTCTTTGCATTTTCTCACCAAAAACCATGCAACCCGTTGTCTAAAATGTTTCTCTGAAAAATGGTTATGAGTTTATAAGCTACAGGTCATGGGGCTTAGACCTAACAATTTCTCCTCCTTTATGAACCTTCTTACCTTGCTGAATATCCATGATAGCTGATTTAAAACCCTTCTCCTTCTGATAATAGTTGCTACCAGATTATATGATGCAGAACTAGAAAATTTAGGTTTTATGGTTTGATTTTCCACAGTTTAGGGTTTGCTGATAAAAGTATCCATGCAAAAGAAACATTGCAGGAATGAAAAAGGATGCAACTAGGAGATGAGAGGAGAAAATGACAACCCTAAAATAGATGAGACTTCAATCAGGAAAAAAATTGGGGCAACTGTGTAAAATAGATAATTCGCAGTGTGATTTCTCAGTTTGCAGCACACAAATGAAGTTTGTAGCAAATAGATTTTAGGCTAGGGTTTTAGTCAAAGAGGTTTGCAAAATCACAGGTATGAAAGGAAAATGATTTGAAAGAGAAGATACTTCAAACCTGAGTGAAAATACAGTCAGCAAGGGTTTTTTCAAATTATAAAACATAGGGTTCGTAGCGCATTCAATTAGCAACGCATGCAATGAACATAGTTCGTAGCGCTAACGGGAATTTGCAAAAGATATGATCATGACTATAAGAAAATGTTGCAACTTATCTTTTTGGTATGAAAACAAGAAACTTGGGTTTTCATAAAAGCTTAATATACAAGGTCTGTAGAAGTTAATCGGGTAAAAGAAGTTTGCAGTGCAAATGATGTGAAACAGTTTGTAGCGAGAAAAAAAATTGTAGCAATTAGGATCTGATTATAATCAACCTTCAGGTAGTGAAATTGAACATTTAAGAAGGGTACCTGGTATATATGAAGCTCAGTCGTTGTCGCATAAACTAAACTGATAGTTGCTAAAATCCTTTGATCCACCTTTAACTGCTACAAGAAATTCGTAGCACCACAATTTAAACTAGTTTGTAGAGCGCTTTATTCAAAATGATAAACCTCCTTCTAAAATCAACTTGAAGAAAAAGTGATGAATAGATGGTGTTGAAAACAATGAAATACAAATTTCCACGTTTCCAAAACATGATGATATGTGATTAGTGCATGATGTACTATTCTTTATTCGCTGCGAACTTTCAGTAGAGTTTGCAACAGGTTGACTTGACACATTACTTGACACCCAACCAGTTAGATATGACATGAAAACCCTTTGTATACCTTTTGAGACACAACACTTAATAATGATGAACTTTAAACCAAAATGTATGACCAACACTTTTTTTTTTTTAATGATGATAACCACTATCATGACACCAAGACTCTTACATGGACTATGATCAGTTTTCTTAACTCATGAGGCAATTAAAACATGATTTATTTGACATAAGACATGACTCAAAAAACCTTTAAATAAAATGACCCTATGACTCAAACCTAGAAGCTCAAAAACATTGACCCCTATACATCCTATGTGATAACACTCTCAAATACCACTCCTTGGATGCTTTTCTCAACTATGGAAAAAGTACAATACAAAATAATTGGAACCCCTTCTCTTCCTAGCTACCTGGTATTTAACACAACTCAATAGTTGTCTAGGGTAATGATTTTTACATCCTCAACCCTCAATTAGTGATAGGGCTTTAGACCTTCGAGAATATTATTGAAATTCCATACATGGATATCCCCACATGTGTGAGTAATGGCAGTTGATGTGGCATCCACTCGTACACATGGTGGTCAACAAGGTAGGTCAACTTGCGAGAAGCATAACTTCTGCATATGAGCTTCAATTGAGGCAATTTTTGCATCGTTGGAAAGGTCACAATGTATAGAATAGTGATAAGGGGTTGGGATCTATGCTCAAAAAAAATTTACCCCATAAAAATTTCATTTTGTTCCTCAAAATGGATTTGGAAGGTTCCAAACCCCAAATCTCCAAATTGGGACCTGTTATCGCACGGTTTGTAGGAAGGGTTTAGATAGCTTGAGTCAAGGCTTTGAAACTGGCATAACAGGAGCTTCCCCACCCACTGTCACCTCAATGGGGGGCTCTTTCTATTTAGGAGGGCTAGTCCAAGGGAGACATCCCTATGTAATCTGGGTTAATGAAAGGGGAGAAGGATAATGGATCAAAGTCAAAGAGTCCCTTTCACAGATTACTGCCAAGTAAGAGATAGTCAAGAGAAAAGTCTTCCACTGAATGGCACCTGTTTGCGAGACAAGACCAATAACTAGAATATATCCTGCAGTGGTTAGTACTTCAAGATATTAATGACTATCTTTATTATATATATGAGCAAATGATTAAGTGCTATTATTGACGAAGTCAATGATTGCTTAACAAAGACCAATGACTAATACCACTCCTTCAATAAAGCATAAGAGATATTGAGCATTCAATATGCACAATTAAAACCTTGTATTATATCATTAATGCAATAAATATTCCAAATAAGCTCATATAGACAATGTTTCCGCGTCACCTATATTGTTGCTGCAATTGGTGTGACGTCAAGCATAAATTTAGGTCAAGATTTAGACAATTGAGTCGAACGTTTTAACAAATAAGCTTACAGACACAATCAATAACTCAATGTCTATCAAGATAGATGATTAATGTCACAACATTGTAGGAAAAAACAAGAGATCAAAACATGTGACGTCACCTATATCAATTCTGTTGTCTGCAGTTTAGGGTTAGCTAGCCAAGAAGTGGACGTTTTTGTCAAATCAACCAACAAAATGCTATGAAAATTCTATGGATATGATGAGAAGACTAGGCCGCACCTTTTTATCCAAGCAAAGATTTAATTAGGGCAAGACGTCATCTCATTAGGGTTAGTTCAAATTTTCTAGGGTTAGACGCTAGGTTAGTTAGGGTTTCAATTTGAAATAGTTTGAAAGAGATTTGAAACATAAACAAGCTCAAGATCAATCCTAGACTAGTGCCTTGGGTTAATGGAGTCAATTGAAGTGAGACTAATGGTTTAGGAAGACTCAAACTTAAAGACAAGAGGGTTAGGGTTTGATGGTGTTGCTATGGCAAGGCCATCAAGTCTAAACCCTAAGAAGGAAAGACTTACCTAGGTGTAGCTAAAGCTAGGCCTAAAGCTTTCTCTCCTCTCCTTAAGACTTGTTTGACAAAATGGCTAGCTTAGGAGAAAAAATCTAGGGCTGAAATGTGTTGCTTCATACAAGGCTTTCCAAAACCCTAGAAGTAAACCCTAGGTGTAAACTTAATTAGGCCGAGGACGCCTTCTTTCTTCAATTTGTGCTTAAAACTAACACAATATAAGAGGGAATCTAGTGTAGCTATGGCTAGGCTAAACTCCTTCAAATCAAATGGCTATAAGCTCTATTCATGGGGACATGAAGCCACAACCTACTTGTGTGTTGGCTCCCTAGGGTTTCAAGGATTAAGCAAATGACAACAA
>WSFP011494689.1:0-14451 GCA_009831015.1 Picea engelmannii
TCATTGATGTCAACCCTTGGAGAGGTCCAAAGATGTTGGACAATCGATTAACACTTGTATTATCGAGATTGATGGTGAGTTATTTGGGTACATTTGATGTAGTCTACATGTAGCCCCGAAGGTGTGGTTATAGGACCCGAAGTTGATTAAGGAACATGAAGATGAAGGACATTGAAATTGCAGGGAAGACTATCATAGATAGATAGTACATGTCATGTTTTTTTCCGATGATATGTGGTACACCATGTGGTTCCTCATGGTTAGGGAGATATGGCCCTATAAAGTTGGATGCTCCAAAGAGTGGTCAAGAATCCCCTAGTTGGTTACAAGTCTTGGTAAAATGGTAAAGTGGTTGTAACAAGAAACCCCTAAAATAAGGAAAGAGGTTACCTAGCATTAGTATAAATACACCTCAATGAATCTCTCATTGATACACACACACTTACATTGAATATCTATCTTATGAATGTTATGGTCTATCTTTTAGTAAATCTATTAGTGAATCCAAGGTTGAATCTGACGACACTTTTCTGAGGCAGCGAAGGAGTCTGAAGGACTGAAAGTTTCGAAGTTTCAGAAAACTGGAAACCCTATTTTTCCGAGCTTATACGCGGGCTGCAGAAGGCCAGGTCGCGTACATACACAGGCTGTAGAAGGCCAGGTAGTGTACATCTATAGGAAGTAGGAGGGTAGGTCGCGGATCCGAGAAAAAGTTTTGAATAAGAATGTTTGGCTGAGTTGCAACAAGGTTTTATGGTACATCACAATTTCTATAGGATTTGAGATGGTATGCTTCAGGTTTTCATGAGTAAAGGTATGTCTTTTATGTATTTGTTTGAGGCTTGTATATTGGATGGTATGGCACATGCCTAAGGCATGTCTTGGAGGCACTTGATGGTACATGATTGCATATGGTTGAGGTGATATTGTTACATTCTTGAGACATACTCTTGATACTTGGTATATGGTTGTTATGCTTCATTGTTAGAGGCACATTTTTGTCATATTGGCATATACATGAGGCTTATCTTACGGTACATGGAATGATTGAGAGTGATATGGTATATGGTTGAGACATATTTCATGGTTCATGGGATGGTACATGATTGATACTTGGTATAATGGTCGATGGTTGAGGCATATGGTATAGGTCGAGGTTTATAGTTGATGCACGATTTGGTATAGGTTGAGGTGCATGGTTGATGCATAGTTTGGTACAGGTGTTGGTGCATGGTTGATACATTTGTTGTGATATGGTTTGTGGCACATGGTTGATGTTTGGTACACTACAGGTTGATGTTTCGTATGCTACAGGTTGACGATTTGGTATATGCTTTGACTTTGGTACATGATTGAGACACATACTGGTTGATGGTATGTTGGTGATCTTGGTACATGATTGGTAGAGGCATGTGTTGGTGACGTTGGGAATCTAGTTGAGAGGTGTCCTTGGTATATGATCCATGTGATAGGATCTGGTTGAGTTGGTGCATGGTTGGACACAGGAGGTCGTGAGTAGAGACATTCAACCTTGCTTGGCTAAGGGAAAGGCCCCCAGAATACTTCCTATGGGCCTGGGTTCTATGGAGTAGCGGGAGCTAGGAGTCCCTCAATATTACGACAAGCTTGAATGCTCACCACGACAAGAGACTGGTTTTTCTTTCCAAACGACAACACAACTTTCTCTGCAAACTGCAACACAACTTTCTCTGCAAGTGTTTTCTCCTCAGCGTAGAACTGCAAAAGAAGAACAAGCTCTCTGGCTTAGTCACGCTGCCTCGTATTAGTGAATTAGACGGGTGGACAGCTATGGCCATCCCACATTCAGAGATGATTTTAAGGATGGAAAATTATATTAAAATGTAGAAACATGGGCTAATCTTACTAGTCCTTAATATGCAAAATGTAAAATGTTTGGTGATAGTTTTGTAAAAATATTCAATTTTCTAAGGATTTTATATAGTTTCTTTAAAATTTTGGCGATTTTTAAGGTAAAATAATTTTATTCTATGGAATTTGGGCAAATTATTTTTAAAAAAAATGGAAAATAACGAATCATTTTGGGGGAAAAACCATGAAAAATTAGCCCATTTGCGAAATTTAGCCCCTAAAATCATTTATGCCCACATTAAAAGAACAAGCTCTGACCTCTCTGGCACAATTAGATTGTTAATATAATTAATTTTTGGAGGGCGTTCCTCTCAAGGCACATTGAGAACAACAGTCTCATCCATCTTGGGAGCCACCTTTGCTTTGGTAAACGTATATGGTGATTCAGTGCCATCAGAAATGGAATCGAAATAACTCTCCCCTTTTCACTTGGCCTACAAGGAGGAGGAGGGTTGTTGTGTGGAGGAGAGTCCCACATACCATTTTCATTTGGTTCCGGATCATTGGCTGATCTGTGGCCAGGAACCATGAACGACTAGTCCCACCAGTTCTTTACGTTCTTTTTTTTAGTTTTTTCAAGTTTGCCTTCAATTAAATATCCCTGTCATATTTTAACAAGTGCTTACACTATGAATTGAATCAATCATTTATTGAATACAAATAAAATTAAATAAGAATAAGATCATATATCCATCTGCATTTCTTCATCCTCGAAACATTCTCCGATTGAACCCGATAATTTATATAGTCATACTCCTACTTTTTAAGTATAATTTTTATAATTTATAACATAGTCCTAGTTTATTTTGATATTCATTAACCATAATTTGCGTCAACGTACTCCTAGTTTAGTGGGCATGGTTGTAACCAACGATGGGCATTGTGTTTAGTGGGCATGGTTGCAACCAATGATGGGAATTTTGTGTAAAATGATTAGTAGTTTGATCATTGATCAGGAAAAAAAAGTCAAAGTAACATTCGAGAAACCCTAGCATTAATATAACAGGAAATCCTTCATTTCTTTGAGAGTTTGGAAAGGTGTAATTGAGAACTAACTTTCTTAATCCATGGTCATGACAAAGTTGTTTCTGTGTTCTTTTGCGGAAGTGGAACGTTGTGAGCCTTGGTGCTTTGTATTTACACTTTATTAAGGCAGGGACTAGCCACTACTTGGATATCTTACTTGTTACTTTAAGTTTCAACTCTTTTAACACAAATTGAGGGCAACCCATATTAGGGAGGTTGTAATAACAAATATGAAAAACATAGCCAAGTGCAATAGGAAAAGTAAGTAAAACCCATTATTACTTTAAGTTTGTAAGAGGAGTGTTTAACACTTTGAACTTTATCTCTAGACTCGTAGTAGTAATAATAAATACTCTAACCTAATTTTGGTGATGGAAAGGCATCCATAAAGTTTTTATGAACACAAGCTTCTAATTTAGTTAGTGTCATCCTATGCTTTTTTTGCTAGATATTTATGTAGATAAGATATGTGGTGTTGCTAATGAGACTAGGGAAGTCAGGTTTTAAATTTTAAAAAGCAAAAGTGAAATTAATGTGAATTAGAAACCTACACTAATAATAGTCATTCACTAATAATGTGGAAATTTAAATGAAGAACTTTGAAAGTGAAAATATGAATGTGTAAACTGGAAACTAAAATTATACACTAAGAAAGTTGAAAATCCAATTCTTTGAGATGAAAACTGAGGAGTTGTGGTCTTTAATATTTATCATTGGGCATGGCTAGTTACGAATCCCTCCAAAAATCAACATAATAAATCCCATTTGTTTTCCTCTGTCTCTCTTGTTCACAATACGTAAATGACAAAGTAAAAAAGAAGAGATATTTAGGGGTTTTGGGTAGATATATTGTGCTTAGAAATGACGCTCTAAGGTTTCTTGCTAGGTCCACACAATGTATTTTCATTTGTTGCAATTTTTTACAACAATGTTTCATTAATGGGGTATGCCTTCAATTTATGGAAAATGTTAATGGGGTTAACATCGCAATAATAGGGGATGTTTTTGTCCCCATCCTAGGGGTCTGTCCCCTGGGGAAGGGGACACATTCATATGCAACACCGATATGATTTATATATATCCTTTTTCCCAGTAATGACATCTGCCTATCTAGAGAGTGTTATCAAGCTTGAGCTAGCCAGAGTGTATCATGTAGTTCAATCAAATCCCTCTATGTATATATACAGTGATTATGGGTAAGGACTGTGTTAGCTTACTTGTTGGGGAAAAATGGGATGGCTCAATTAGAGAAAGAAATGCCATAGGGTAGTTCATCCTTTTGTCAATCTCGTGGTAGATAAGGGAGTTTTTCTAAAAAAAATGGTAGCAAACCCTTAACCTTTTTTATAGGCAAGCAAGAGAGATTTCTTCGTAACGAAGGTCTTTTCAACCCTGACCTTGGATTGGGTTGGATTGGGTGGGATTGTGGGACTGTGCCTCCACATCCTAGATATTCGCTCTTTTTCCTGATCTTGCCATTGCAATAAGTACGTTGCAGAAGGTGGATGAACAAAGGTAAGAGAAAATTATCTTCTTTGTTAAATTACCCATGTATTTGTTTCTGGACAATCCTTATGTGTAGTTTTCCAATGCTCAATTGACACCGTTTAAGGAGGACAACTTGGTTCGGGTGAGACTACTTTCTTTATTTCTTTCAATAATATATAAATAATATATATTAATTTTTTTTCCAAGAAAAACTCATTATAAACCTGTTGTTGGAGCCTTCCCACTCCTTTCTATGTGTTCGGAGTCTCCCTTTCGACTCCTAGGATATATCTGTATAAGAAGAATGATCATACACATAGGGGGGCAAGCCACTCAGGCTTTCTCACTAGCTAATAATAGCTTGACCCACATTTTTCAAACAAAAAGGGAGTTTTTGTAGGTAGTGAGTTACTGACTTGGAACACTGAATGTAGCAAGATTAAGTACCCCTTTCACTTTCAGAAGGGACGTGCAAGAGATTAAGGGAAGGTGGTTGTGGTTGGTGTTTGAGGGTTGGTTGGAGAGGGCATGAGAGAGTGTGTCAGGCTTGGGAGCTTGAAACATGTTTTTCTTGCCAGGCCACAACCTCGATAGAGAGATAGGGGCCCAACTCTTTGAGATTAGGTAAGACCCAATCAGGGCCAACCCAGGGGAAAAAATGAGAGGGTTGATCAGGACCTTACTAGCTAACTAAGTTGACCCAATACCTGATAAGACATTTTCAACAGGTTGGAATCTGGAAGAGGACTGAAAAATTATTCAACTTCCCCTTTTCCCATAGAAGAAGAGAGTACTTCAAGAATATCATTACTCATTCATTACCATGTCTCACCAAATAAAGAAATGAGTTATTGACTAGTTCCAAAACACCAATGTAAGAGGCACCCACAATCTCATAGCAAAAAGTGAATGCAAAAGCAACCAAGACATAGGTGTATTTCGAACCGATTATGTTGACCCATACACACCTAGAATAGCATTTTTCGAGAACTAAACTAGTGTGAAGATCACTTCACCTTATAAACTAGCACCACTAAAATTTAAGTACAATCTTTCTCAAATTACAACATTATCACATTCACTTTCATCCCACAAATACATTTTTTTTATAAAATTATATATATTAACTTCATCAAATAA
Source organism: Picea engelmannii (assembly GCA_009831015.1). Taxonomy (NCBI): domain Eukaryota; kingdom Viridiplantae; phylum Streptophyta; class Pinopsida; order Pinales; family Pinaceae; genus Picea; species Picea engelmannii. The sequence goes on from WSFP011494689.1 coordinate 5,545, forward strand.
AATATATATATTAACTTCATCATAAAATGATAAAGAAATATAATATATAATCAAAACATAGTTGGAGGGTATATTCAAAATATAAGTCAATATAAGGTATATTCCTTGTACTCTGGCTCTTTTATGATGTATGATGTTTCGAAATTGCCGCTACTTTATGATGTTTTGAAGTTGTGTTTATATGGAAAAGTATTATAAATTTCATGTTTATTGAGAGAGTAAAATTTGGAGTTTCTACTCTTTTTTAATGGTGGAGTTGGTTTATCAATTTAATATATATTTTATATCAAATTAATTTTAAGAAATTTATGTATAATATTTATACTCCAAACTTAAAGATTCAACCCTTTAAACATGGTTTAGTAAAAAATGGTAAGTGAGTTTTACAATATCATTAGATAGAAATCAAACTCATATCATTTTATAGAAATCAAATTCATGATAACATGACATTTTAAAAATATTCGATAATTTAATTATTTAAAAAAAAAAAAATATGATTAAAAAATATTAAATTTATAACTTAAAAAATAAAATTGAAAATAAATATATCAATTAAATTAGGTTAATAATTACAAATTATATTTCAAGAAAATAAAACATATGAATTAAAAAATAATTTAAAAAAAAATAATTAAAAATTAAAATGAATCCTAATAAAATTTTCAAATAAAATTTAAAATCATTTTTATAAATTAAAAGCTTATTCTTTATATACATAAAGAAATTAGTTAATAATCTAAAATACAAAAGCATAAGTATTTCACAAAAGTGAATCTCTTTTATGTGAATCACAACTAACACATTTTCCAATAACATGATTTTAGCTATCTTTACCCAATACAAAAAAACCATTAAAGTAATTATAATAAATTTTATTACTTTAAAAAAATCTTATAATTGGTTTACCCAATACAATACAATTGGTATACTCAAAATCTCATAATTGTTTTACCCTACAATACAATACAATTGGTTTACCCAATAAATAAACCATTAAATATAATAAAATGGTTTTACGTCTTGTGTTTCAATGGATATATAAAATGCCTCTATTGTTTCTGCTCTCAACTATTGGCGTTTAAGCTTCTGATGAAGCTGGGTTAACCTAGGAGATTGGACTTGGTACTGAATCTATATATATATATAATGTTTTTATATAGCTTATATTTTATTGTTTAACTCTCTCAATTCAGATTATGAAATCTTTATAATGTGTTTTAATTTCATAATAAAGAATACTTTGGAGTTGGGAAATAGCCACTTGCCGCACTAGAGTCATTAATAGTTTGGAATTTATATTAATCCTTACCACACTAGATTAACAATGGTGTTAAGCGTTCTGGGTTTTATTGTAGTGGTAAAATAGATGACTTGCTATGCTATAGTGTATACTCAGACATATGTAATTCTGGTTAAAGCAAGTAATACAATCTTTTTATTAAAAAAAAAAGACAACATCTTAATGATAACAAAATAACATTGACTAGATGAAAAATCTATGATCTGTTCTAATTCAAAACTGTAAATGACAGATATTATTCTTATTTTAATACAAATTAAAGTTGAAAAAGAGTAACCAATTTATCAAAGTTGAAAAAAATAAAAATAAAAAAAATAGAATCTGAAATAATAAATCAATATTAAAATAAATAAATATTATAAAATTATAAAATTAAAATCTGAAAAAATAAATAAATACTGATGATTTTTTTTTAAAATAAAAAATATAGTATTACTTTGCTTTAGCCAAAACCACACATGTCTTTATACACTATAGCAAGTCATTTGTTCTGCTATCCTAATGGAAATGAGAACCGGTGGACACCATTGTTCATAAACTTACACTATGTTATCCCTGAGTTATCCCTGTCATATTTTAACAAGCGCTTACACTATGAATTGAATCAATCATTTATTGAATACAAATAAAATTAAATAAGAATAAGATCATATGCCCATCTTCATTCCTTCGTCCTCAAAACATTCTCCGATTGAACCAGATAATTTATATAGTCATACTCCTACTTTATAAGTATATTTTTATAATTTATAACGTAGTCCTAGTTTATTTTGATATTCATTAACCATAATTTGTGTCAACGTACTCCTAGTTTAGTGGGCATGGTTGTAACCAACGATGGGCATTGTGTTTAGTGGGCATGGTTGTAACCAATGATGGGAATTATGTGTAAAATGATTAGTAGTTTGATCATTGATTAGGAAAAAAAAGTCAAAGTAACATTCGAGAAACCCTAGCATTAATATAACAACAAATCCTTCATTTCTTTGAGAGTTTGGAAAGGTGTAATTGAGAACTATCTTTCTTAATCCATGGTTATGACAACGTTGTTTCTGTGTTATTTTGTGGAAGTGGAATGTTGTGAGTCTTGGTGCTTTGTATTTACACTTTATTAAGATAGGGACTAGCCACTACATGGATATCTTACTTGTTACTTCAAGTTTCAACTTTTTTAACACAACTTGAGGGCAACCCATATTAGGGAGGTTGTAATAACAAATATGAAAAACATAGCCAAGTGCGATAGGAAAAGTAAGTAAAACACATTATTACTTTAAGTTTGTAAGAGGAGTGTTTAACACTTTGAACTTTATCTCTAGACTCGTCGTAGTAATAATAAATACTCTAACCTAATTTTGGTGATGGAAAGGCATCCATAAAGTTTTTATGAACACAAGATTCTAATTCAGTTAGTGTCATCTTATTCTTTTTTGCTAGATATTTATGTAGATAAGATATGTGGTGTTGCTGATGAGACTAGGGAAGTCGGGTTTTAAATTTTAAAAAGAAAAAGTGAAATTAATGTGAATTAGAAACCTACACTAATAATAGTCATTCACTAATAATGTGGAAATTGAAATGAAGAACTTTAAAAGTGAAAATATGAATGTGTAAACTTGAAACTAAAATTAAACACTAAGAAAGTTGAAAATCCAATTCTTTGAGATGAAAACTGAGGAGTTGTGGTCCTTAATATTTATCATTGGGCATGGCTAGTTACGAATCCTTCCAAAAATCAACATATGAAATCCCATTTGTTTTCCTCTGTCTCTCTTGTTCACAAGAAGTAAATGACAAAGTAAAAAAGAAGAGAGATTTAGGGGTTTTGGGTAGATATACTGTGCTTAGAAATGATTCTCGAAGGTTTCTTGCTAGGTCCACACAATGTATTTTCATTTTTTGCAATTTTTTACAACAATGTTTCATTATTGGGGTATGCCTTCAATTTATGGAAAATTTTAATGGGGTTAACGTCGCAATAATAGGGGATGTTTGTGTCCCCGACCTAGGGGTCTGTCCCCTGGGGAAGGGGACACATTCATATGCAACATCGATATGATTTATGTATTATCCTTTTTCCCAGTAATGACATCTGCCTATCTAGAGAGTGTTATCAACCTTGAGCTAGCCAGAGTGTGTCATGTAGTTTAATCAAATCCCTCTATGTATATATACAGTGATTACGGGTAATGATTGTGTTAGCTTACTTTTTGGGGGAAAATGGGATGGCTCAATTAGAGAAAGAAATGTCATAGGGTAGTTCATCCTTTTGTCAATCTCGTGGTAGATAAGGGAGTTTTTCTAAAAAAATTGGTAGCAAACCATTAACCTTTTTAATAGGCGAGCAAGAGAGATTTCTTCGTAATGAAGGTCTTTTCAACCCTGACCTTGGATTGGGTTGGATTGGGTGGGATTGTGGGACTGTGCCTCCACATCCTAGATATTCGCTCTTTTTCCTGATCTTGCCATTGCAATAAGTATGTTGCAGAAGGTGGATGAACAAAGGTAAGAGAAAATTATCTTCTTTGTTAAATTACCCATGTATTTGTTTCTGGACAATCCTTATGCATAGTTTTCCGATGCTCAATTGACACCGTTTAAGGAGGACAACTTGGTTCGGGTGAGACTACTTTCTTTATTTCTTTCAATAATATATAAATAATATATATTATTTTTTTTCCAAGAAAAACTCATTCTAAACCTGTTGTTGGAGCCTTCCCACTCCTTTCTATGTGTGCGAAGTCTCCCTTTCGACTCCGAGGATATATCTGTATAAGAAGAATGATCATACACATAGGGGGGAAAGCCACTCAGGCTTTCTTGCTAGCTAGTAATAGCTTGACCCACATTTTTCAAACAAAAAGGGAGTTTTTGTAGGTAGTGAGTTACTGACTTGGAACACTGAATGTAGCAAGATTAAGTACCCCTTTCACTTTTAGAAGGGACAAAAAAGAGATTAAGGGAAGGTGGTTGTGGTTGGTGTTTGAGGGTTGGTTGGAGAGGGCATGAGAGAGTGTGTCGTGCTTGGGAGCTTGAAACATGTTTTGCTTGCCAGGCCACAACCTCGATAGAGAGATAGGGGCCCAACTCTTTGAGCTTAGGTAAGACCCAATCAGGGCCAACCCAAGGGAAAAAATGAGAGGGTTGATCAGGACCTTACTAGCTGGCTAGGTTGACCCAATACCTGATAAGACATTTTCAACAGGTTGGAATCTGGAAGAGGAGTGAAAAATTATTCAACTTCCCCTTTTCCCATATAAGAAGAGAGTACTTCAAGAATATCATTACTCATTCATTACCATGTCTCACCAAAACACCAATGTAAGAGGCACCCACAATCTCATAGCAAAAAGTGAATGCAAAAGCAACCAAGGCATAGTTGTATTTCGAACCGGTTATGTTGACCCATACACACCTAGAATAGCATTTTTCGAGAACATAACTAGTGTGAAGATCACTTCACCTTATAAACCAGCACCACTAAAATTTAAGTACAATCGTTCTCAAATTACAACATTATCACATTCACTTTAATCCCACAAAAACATTTTTTTTATAAAATTATATACATTAACTTCATCAAATAAAATATATATATTAACTTCATCATAAAATGATAAAGAAATATAATATATAATCCAAACATCTTTGGAAGGTGTATTCAAAATATAAGTCAATATGAGAGTTTCGATGTATGATGTTTCGAAACTGCCGCTACTTTATGATGTTTTGAAGTTGTGTTTATATGGAAAAGTATTATAAATTTCATTTCATGTTTATTGAGAGAGTAAAATTTGGAATTTCTATTTTTTTTTAAAGGATGGAATTGGTTTATCAATTTAATATATATTTTATATCAAATTAATTTAATATATATTTTATATTAAATTAATTTATGTATTAAAGCAAGTGATACAATCTTTTTATTTAAAAAAATAACATCTTAATGATAACAAAATAACATTGACTAGATGAAAAATCTAAGATCTGTTCTAATTCAAAATTGTAAATGACAGATATTATTCTTATTTTAATACAAATTAAAGTTAAAAAAAGAGTAACCAATTTATCAAAGTTGAAAAAAATAAAAATAAAAAGAATAGAATCTGAAATAATAAATCAATATTAAAATAAATAAATATTATAAAATTATAAAATTAGAATCTGAAATAATAAATAAATATTGATTATTTTTTTTTTAAATAAAAAGTATTGTATTACTTTACTTTAGTCAAAATCACACATGTTTGTATACACTATAGCAAGCCATTTGTTCTGCTATCTCAATGGAAATGAGAACCGGTGCACACCATTGTTCATAAACTTAAAAAAAAAGACAATCCCCAACAAACATGGGGACTTTAACTACCCTAGTATCAGTCCCAGTGGATAACACCTGTGCTCCATGTGTCATTCCATCTAGAAATTGATAATGAAATGATTTAAAACTTAAAAAGTTAAAAAGGTTAATATTGTAAATAAAATTATGAATAAAAAATTAAAAATGATAAAAACATAAACATATACGATATCATAATAATTATACAAAATTGAGTTATATATATAATTGAAAAAAATACAAAATATAAAAATTAAAGTAAATGATCGTAATAATTAAAATACAAAATTAAGTTAAAATGAAAAAATTGGGGGAAAATCTAACCGGTCGTTCAGGCTGGAGATTATTAAAGAAATTCAATTCCACCGGAGTCTAACCCGTGGCGTTCAGGCAGCAAAAGATGATATTAAAGAAATGGGCATCCACACTCGTTTCATGAACAAAAACAGTAACAGAAGCCGAGAGTTCTTGCCGAACCGGTCGGAATATCAACCGAGCGTTTTAACAGTGTGTATTGCCATGGTTTAAAGCATAATATAACAGCAATGGCAAGAATGTGGGGTTTTGCATTAATCTTAATAAATGAGTCACGCTGTGATGAGAAACATCGAATAATGAAGCGAATAAGTTAAATTATTCAAATACCGAAAAGTACTATTCTGCTAACAAGTTAAATATAAAATTGAGAGTAAGGAACAGGAAGTTACTATAAACTGAGTTTCGATAACTACGGCATTACAGAGGGTTTTATTCCAGGATGGAGGGTTTTATTGAAGGAAATAGAACCAGTGACATTCTTTCTAGCTAAAAACATTTAATTATTATATAATTAACAAAATTCCAAGAAACTTGTTAAAATTAAACGAAATGAATCATAAATGATAGAATATTAGGTATCCTAAATGATGGAAATTGTAAATATCAAAAGTCATAGTGACCGTAATAGAAAATTAATGACAAAAGGAGAATTAAGAAAACTATAAACAAAATAAGAAACAAACATCTGGACTCAAATTCAAGTATGAATTCTGTAGATTTTAGAGTAAATTTTGGAAAAGAAAATAAACAGAGATAAACTGTTCAAGAAGGAAAATAAATTACTTATCTGATTAAATACGATCCAAAGAATTCTCTCTTTTATTTTCCCTAAACGATTTCATCCCGCGATCTCCTTCCTCTTTCTTTCCGGTCGCTTCTTCCTCGCTGTTAAAATAGCAGTAGTTAGCGAGAGCGGCAACGGGTTAGCGAGAGTAGCAATTGCTAGGGTTCAGAAGCTATTGTTTATTTTCGGTGGCTTCCCATTTGATTTATGTTAGCTTATAGCTGAAATAAAAATGAATGATACAATTTTATGACATTTGGAAATATTATACTAAACTACAAATTTCAAATGTAAATGGAATGAAACTGCATTCAATCACAATAACCAAACCACAAAAATAAGAAAGAAATGGACCTCCTCAATACCTCATCATCATCACCCATAAAAGAGCGCTATATCGATCACCAACCCGCATCAATGAATGATCACTGCACCCCTATTTATAAGGCAGAGGAGCCTACTTTCTTCATTGAACGGAAAAGCCCAGCCAGAACCCATCAATGCAGGAGCAGTAATGCCCACCCTCTTTTGGAGGCCATGCCTCCCAGGTATTCTTCCTCACAGAGTCAATAAGGCATGGAATAAATCAGGAAACGGTCAGGGTGGAATGCATCTCTGGTTGGCCATGCCGTCCCACCATTAAAAAGCGGAGATGCGGGTTCGCCTCACTCAGAATTATCCCCGGACGAAGGACCCACTACGTCGGAAGCCATGCCTCTGCGAATGCACCTCAAGCTGGCCATGCCGTTCCACCCTGAAAAAGCGAGAAGCGGGATCTCTGCAAATGCATCTCTGACTGGCCATGCCGTCCCACCGTAAAAAAGAGGAGACGCGGGTTCGCCTCAATCAGAATTAAGCCTGGACGAAGGACCGACTACGTCGAAAGCCATGCTTCTGACAATAAATTTAAAATTTTAAAAATCATTTTAAAAAACTACTTTTAATAATAATTTAATCTTCAAATTTTTTATTTTATAAAAAAATTTAATTGATTTAATATAAATAAAAAATTCCCTTTCCTATATTCACTTCAAAAACGGAATATACATGTTTCAAACCATACAAAAAGCCTTTTACAGGCTCACTTGGTCATCCATCATTTCTACTATCATCTACAAGTAGAGTAGCATTTTATGATGCTACCTGTTCTGTTAATAAAGTCTGTTTTGTTTTTCACAAATAACTCTACATACATACAGGAGTTCACATTTAACCCCTGCATCAAAAAACGGTGTTGTTCAAAAGTGAAACTTCATGGCTTGAGTTTCAGTATCATTAAAGTATTGTTAGAAACTGAAGGATCCTGCCTGTAATTCCAAAGCTTCTTTTAAGAGCTCATCTGTTTTGGTGTTCAATTTTCGTAAAATGTGATGGAATAACAACAACTCAAAAAAACTGGAATGTAAGTTTGATCTCCCTCATTTCAATGGTTCGATTGAGATTTTAGAATGTGATTTTTCCTTTAACCCAATCTATAACAAACTTTGAGTCACCCATCACCTGTAGCTTCCAAACATCTTTCTCTTTACACAGAGTCCATAAAACTGTAAATTCTACTTTAATGTTGGTACCTGGAGCATATCTTACATGAATATAATGATTTTGATGTTAAAACGAGAGAGTAGACATTACTAAACACACAAAACTAAACTCTATTAATCAATCTATCATATACATTACATTGTGTCTTTAATATATAGAGTACACATGATTGTTATGAGATCTAACTTATTCCAAATATAGGATGAGAGGTTGAGCAAATATCTGAACCATAAACATGAATCTAGGATCTCATAAATCCAACTCCCTAACAAACTCCTAATAATAAGATCACACAACTCACGTAGAGATTGACTCTACTTCTTAATACATCATATTAGAGAAGTAGGAATTATATATTCCAACACTCTCCCTTAATGACTACTTATCTTCATCCTTGTCATGGCTTCAATTTTTCACTTGAGCTTGCTTTTATTGTGGGCTTCATCGTTGAACTTTCTTTGCTTCCTCTTGCATCTTTTACCTGCATATAATTATTGATGTCCATATAAAACACAATCCATCTACCGGAATACATGGGTCATCTGCCGCTGTAACCGCTAGTTCTCTAGGAATTGTTTTCAGCTACATAGCTCATCAATGTTAAACTCTCCCTTAAACATA